>PVHP010009492.1:0-34029 GCA_004024765.1 Zapus hudsonius | reverse complement strand
GGTAAGCAGACTGTCAGCTGCAGAGCAGACTGTGCCAATGGCATAAACCTCCCTCAAAGACAAAGTTAAACAAACAAGGAAATGAAGAGACTGCAAAGTCATTTCATAAAATGTAAACGTGTATGTAGACGATATATATGTATATGAATGTGTACATATATATGTATATTACACCTGTATTGATATATAATATTATATATGTGATGTGTGTAGTCCTTTATCTTGAGTCTATTTCAATTATATTATGTGTACAAATGCAGAAGAGAGAAAAGACAAGAAATTTAAGAGGATATCAGAAAACACTGGTGGGAAGTGGGTGAAAATAGAAAGTACAAATCTTAGGCAAAATAAAAATTTAAAACAACAGATTTTAAAGATTGAAAAAAAAAGAAGTTTGCTATTCTTTATGGCTGGTACTTTCATGGAACTCTGGCTCTCTGCTGTTTTTGTTTGTTTGTTTGTTTTCTTCTATGACTATTCCTGTTGGTGTGACCCAGTGACAGATAACCTTCATGTTATTTGCCATTCTATGTTGATGATATTTTGCCATTGGTCTAGGATCAGAGAGTGTGGTTTGTGATACATACATGCCCATACTCACATACACACAATCACAAACACCAATAGAAACATGTGCATACATACAAACAAAATAATCAAATGGGTCTTTATGGGGGTTATATCATAACCTGGAAAAAAACCTCTGAAACTACAAGCCAGAAAAAAAACCATTCTTCAAGTTGTTTCTATCAGATATTTTGTCACAGCTATGCAGAGGTAACTAATGTAATAGGTATAATACTTAGCTGAAAAAATAAAAAATGAAAAATTGTTAGGGATATGATGTAATGAAACCTGATTCTTTGTATGCTAATAAAAGAAAATAAATACTTCATACACAGTAACATGAAAAAAATTCAGATACTTGGCTATTTATCAATTATTGACCACAATGATTATTTGATAAATTTTTGATACTTATATTAAATATTATCATTCTTCCAAAAATTTAAACTCATTTTCACATTATAAATTATTTTATAATAATTATTGGGACTCAGCATCAGGAACGAGTTTAGTTACATATTTCACTTAAGTTCTTCCTATCTGTTGCTTATCAAGTTTTTCAGATACCAATAAAATCTTGAAAAAAGGTTAGAAATTTTTTCAAATTTTAAATTATTTATTTTCAATAATTAGATACATTGTATGAGCAAGACTTGTGATAGTAGCCCCATTTCTGTCCTTCCTGTCCCCAACCCATTGGAGGCCCTCCTCATTGGAATTACTCAACCAGTCTATGGGATAGAGGGTTATGGATTGTATAAGAAGTAGCCAGGTTTTTTTATTTCCTTGTGTGTGGTTGTTGATGGGGGCAATGTCTGTGAATATTCACCCCACCATGGCTCTTACACTCTCTCCACCCCTTCTACCACAAAGTTCCCCTAGTCATGGTTAAAGATGTCTCTATTTCCATAAACAGATGTATGCTGTAGGTTTAGGTGTGCATTATTCATAATGAAATAACACATGTGCATTGGGGTTAAATTCTTGTTGTTCATGGTAGCTGTAAAAGCTTTCATTGCTTGTTTTTTTTTGATACAAAAATAACTGACACTAACCAAGTTATCCTAACTTAATATCTTAATAAATAAGTTTTGCCACAACATATCATTTGCAAAAGAACTATGAAGGTTGTATTTATATAAACTCAGAGAAAAATTATTCATTCTTTCATCACATGCTTACTTAGCATCTTTTATGTATCAGGCATATTTCTGGTATTAGTACATTTGAGAATACAACTGAATCTTTAACATCTATTTCATGTCCAGTGTGTTCTATAATATTGTAGATATAGTCATTATGTCTTTTTGAGCTAGCATATTTAAAATATCATTCAGAGTCTTCCCAAAATCATTAGAGTAAATTATGTGAGGATGGCTTAAAAAGATATTGAAGTATAATTCCATGGACAACTTGGGTGATACCATGTCAATTTAAGTCCGTTATGATTTTACTCCTCAATCACAAAATGATGCATGTAATTGAGATCATATGTTAGATGTATCATCATGCTATTATATTCATACATACATATTCCTTGTCATGCTTCTTATGACTAGAAGAAATAATGCATTTTTTCATTATTTTCTGTTTGCTTACCTCCGGGACAACCTAAGCAATGGAAATCAAACTGAACTCATTTGACAGCTTTTGTTTCCTTGGCTGTTGTTTAATATCTCCAGGAATCATTCCAGATTCAGATATGTTTCCTGTTACCTCACCATTTTGCCTGTAATTTATGAACCAGACACAACTTTGTTTCATTGCCTTAAGCTTCACTGACTCAAGGCTTGAGAACAACATCCATTTTGACTAGAGAGCTGAATAAACACAATTTTACAATTTTAAAGGGAATCATTTATCAAGCCCATTCCATTAAAAGTGGGCTAATTCAACAGAATACTTTTGTCCTTTTTTCCTTCCTTTACTGTTGAATTTGTCAATAAAACTGCACTATATGGATGAGGCTACAAACACTAAATTTCACTGGATAAAATAAAACTCTACTCTTACTTTGTCAATTGTGCCTTTGTTGTATCTGTTTTCTTTTTAAAATATTTTTACTTATTTATGAGGGAGGTAGAGAGACAGGTGGAGAAAGAGGAAGAGAGAGATAATATGGGTGCAAGAAAGAGAGAGCCACTTTGTGCATCTGGCTTTCTGTGGGTGCTGGAAAAATAAACTCAGGCAAGCAGGTTTTACAAGCAAGTGTCTTCAATCTCTGAGCCATCTTCCTAACACTGTTGGATCTGTTTCCTATTCTCCATGTAACTTGTGAATTATATCATATTGGCATATATTCTCAAACATTTTAGTGTATACTTTGATAAAGCAGGTCAAGCAATTAATTTAAGGAATTTAAATTTAGGGAAAAAATTCTCTAGGTACGTGTTCTTGAGTTAAATACCTTTACTGTGCCTTCATAGGATGTTTCAAATATTTCAAACTGTTTTGAAACTTCTTAATTCATAGCTATTACAAATTCATGCCATTCAAATATGAGTAATGGCCTTGAGTGACAATATAATGAAAGAATGTATTGCAGATAGATTTCAACCAACTATTTTAAATATAGACAGTCTATCAGGGTACACCATAATTTGTATTTCACATTTTCTGGTCATTTAGCTCCCCTGGGATGAATGAAATATGGTGAAAGTTCTTTCTGGCAAAACAGAAAAATCATGGTAATGAAAATATGAAACCATTTTCAAAATACTTTTCTACGTTAACCTTTCCATGCTCTTCAAAATGAATCATACAGACCCCGGCTAAAGTCTCTTCACTCTGACATAATTACCATCCACCTCAGGCGAACATATACTTTAAAATCAGTCAAAATAAAATGTAGGGCTTTCAGTATGCTCATAGTTTAGACCACTAATTGTATCAGTAACATTTTAAAGGCAAGTGCCTTCACCACTAAGCCATCTCTCCAGCCTTAGTAACATTTTAAAGAAAGAAAAAAAAAAATACGTGAAATTTAGGCCGCAGTGAATGATCAAAAGGAAATTAACGCAGAAAGTGAACCAGCAAGAGAGATGGTACAGTTGTCAAGGCATTTTCTGCAATGCCTAATGATCAGGTTTAGATTCCCCAGTACCCATGTATAGCCAGATACACAATGGCACACATGTCTGGAGTACATTTGCAGCAGCCAGAAGTCCTGGTGTGCCCATTCTCTTCCTCTCTCTTCATATCTCTCTCTGCTTGCAAATATATATGCATCCATATATTAAAAATAAAAAAAATATTTGATCCATTGGAAATGCTGAAATAGGAGAAAGCATGACCAGGAGTATGAATCGAAACCTATCAACCCTTAATATGAATCATAAATGTTTGTTTTCTTTAGGCAAAGAGATTCTCTGCTATGCCATGTATTTTTTAAGGTACTAGACACTGAGGTGAGATGCTCACATTAGTTACCAAGAAAGTACCATCTTAATGATCAGAGTTTTCAACTCAATATTGGATATTAGCCCAGAAGCAAGGTGATCCTGACTATATTTAACAATGTGGTAAACATGAAATTGGACATAAGTACAAAAAAACCCTCCTAAAGGTTTAAGGGTTAAACAAGGTAGAAGTGCAAAATTTGGATATCCATATGGAGAAGAATGAAAATACAGCACTACTGTACATTAATAATTTTAAAATTTTCCTCAAAACAGATATCCTACTTTAATATAAGACTCATTTCATTTACTGCTGGAAGAAAACAGAGAGAAAAGACTTCAAGATGTAGAAAAGGGAAAGATTTTCTAAACAGGAATCCAGTAGTTCAAGACATAAGAGTAATGGGGATTGAAAAATATGGCGTGGGAACCTAAAAGTCTTCTGCACACAAAGGAAGCAATCAGTAAGAAGGGAGAATGGGAGAAGATCTTTACCCAATGCATGATATGACGCACAGGGCATTGATGTCTAGACTCCACAAAGAACTGATGATTTCTGCTTAGATATAAGGTGCTAAATGAATTAACATCACTTTGTAATTGTTTTAATTAATTTTTAGATACAATTTTGTTTCAAGTCAAAAATTAAAGGAATACTTAATCACATGTTGTAGTTTTTTTTTCATATATAAGGATAGTTTATTAATAAATGTAGATGTGTAGAGTGAAAAAGAAGAAGAGATTATAACCCTGTTGTTCACCTTGAACGTAGGTGCTAGGGCACAGGTCTCATCAGTGACTGAGCTACATGGAGGTATCAGTTAAAAAAAAAGGTACTGAGTAGACAGCTAAGTCATTTTTTAAAGAGAAATGATTAATGTATGGGCTTGTCCAAAGGCAACAGGAAATTTTCCTTTAATTTTAATGAGGTGATCTGTTTGTAATTGGCATGGCTCTTGATTCAGTTGGAAATGAAAACCATATGATAGAAACTCTCATGAAAATAATGCAAAATGGAATGACCTAAGAAATATATGAAAATTAGTTACCACTGTAAACTGGTGAATAGTAGTTGAATTTCAAATATATATATATATATATATATATATATATATTCAAGCAGAGAGGGACAGAGGAGAGAGACTAGAGTATAAGTACCCAAGGGTCTCTAGCCACTTGAAAACATTTTCCAGATGCACACGCCCCTTTGTGCATCTGGCTTTCCTGGGTATTGGGGAATTGAACCCAGGTTGTTAGGCTTTGTACTGAGCCATCTCTCCAGCCCAGAAGTTGAATTTTTAACATAAATATTAAATCAACATTTATTTTAAAATATTCTAGAAATTCTGTTTCTTTCTTACTTGCCTCTTTTTTTCAGCTCCCTGCATCCCTAGTTCTTCTCTCTTGGTAAGACAACCAGTATTGTTATTAAGAGTACTTTTATAGATTGATAAGAAACCAAATATTTGATTTTCAATCTTCACTTTAATATTCATACATTCTACGTGCACTCCACTTTTTAGGTATAATTGAAAGTTCCATGCTCACTGGTTGCATACTTAATAGTATTTTGAAAAAATGTTGGGTTTCATTTCATTAACACATATGGCAAAATCTGTCCTTTTACATATAAACAACTTTAAAGTTTTGAATTGTTTATTTATGCCTCTCCTGCTTTTGGAATAACACTTGTGTAGCAAGTGATTAACTAATATCTATTTTATGAATGTACATGTAGCCAAAAACAACATGAAATTCAGTGTTGTGCATGTATATGTTGTGGTTTACATAATACATACATACATATATTTGTTGTGCATGTGTATATATTATGTGTTTTGCATAATACATGCACACACATATGTATATATTATATATATGATTCATGTGTATGTATGTGTGGATCTTTATGAAGTATTTGAATAGGCATGCCATATGATTTTGTAGGTCAGAGGACAATCTCTGACTATCTGCGTTCTACTTTCTTTTGAGACAGGGTTTTTCTTGTCACTGCTACCTTCATTTTCAGAAGTCTCCTGGAGTCTCCTTTCACTGCCTGAGGAGCATACAGAAGCCAGTTCCACTTTCCTCTGGCTTTCTGTGGTCAATGAGGAGGCTTGCACTCAGGTCAGCGGTCTTTCAAGCAAGCTGTCTTAACAATTTCCTCAGCCCTGCATTACATGACGGACATGTTTTCAACTTATATGCTACTTTTCTAAAGTGCAGAACAGCAATTTTCTTCATTTCTTAAAAAAATCATGTAATTATCATCCAACATTCTTATGAACTATCATTTTCCATCAATGTAGTCACTTTTAAGAGATATGTGCCTTTTCACTTAAAATAGACTTCTCTGGGCAAAAATCGTAATTAATGTTATAGTTGTACTTAGTCAATTTCAATTTCAAGCTTATTATCAGTTGCTATTGGCACCCTTTATTAAGCTTCTCTCTCTGTCTCACACACACACACACACACACACACACATCTTCACTGGAAATGTTCCTAGTGCATCATTGGAAGTTATTGTCACTTTAATGACAACTGTTCCTTTAGTGTCAAATTCGTCTTCTGTCTCTGGATCTGTGCCTTTGCATCTCTCCCTTGGCATCTATGACAATGCTCTTTTTCCTATTTGCTGTGTCATCCTAAAGTTCACAGTGTCTATTTTGCCCTTACTACACAGGATGTCATAATATAGCATTTTATTGTGAATTCTTACCTAAAACAAATATACAATCAGTGCCCCACAGAATATAACTGTTCAATCATCTGAGAATTTATTTTCATTTGTCATTTAAGCATCTAAACAAGGAACCCATTTTTACTTTGAAGGGGTGTGATCCTGTCATTAGAGAATAGACTTTAAAGAACACCTCCTTAGAAGCAGGTTTTGTTAACCTCTTGCAGTTTCAAAGTTGATAACAACTCCCTTTTTTTTCACTGATAAAATAAATTTCTTTGAATGAATAAAAATCAGTAAACACAGAAAACATCTTAAATGATTATGATGTCTCACCTTCTGTCCCTTCCCTCAAATGCAGACTTCATCCCTTCTGTAAACATTTTCTGATTATCCCTGGGATATGTTTTAAACTAATATTTATAAGATTATATAATCTGTAAAGTTTCTGTTAGCTATCATTTATATGTGTTCCCTTTTCAGATGATCTTTAGTTTTAATCACACCCTGCTCTAATTTAAAAAAAGCATTTCAACTAAAATTTTAATTTTGATTTACCTTTGAACCAACAGGGCACTTATAATGCCTTCATCTTACAAAGCTACCCATTATTTTTTTTTCCAAATTCATTTTAATTTGTTAAGATTCTATTGAAAGTGCTGAGGACTTTATGTGAATGATATAGATATGATCTAGGTGTGCAAATACTTGTGATCACATCTTTTAGATGCTCCTTTGGATCATTAAATGAACAAAGAGACCATGGACCTAGGAAGTAAAGTACAGTCCTACTGAAAACCAAAACTGTGTTATTTCAACCAATAGCAAAGCACGCAGTGTCAATCAGTACAACTATTGGTGCTAACCTGTTACACAGAACGTGATATTAGATATCTGCATGTGTGTTAAAGGAGGCTTCTTAGCTGAGGTTGCAGCTTATTAGGGGAACACTTGTCTAGCATGGGCAAACTGTTAGATTTGATTCTCCTGTATTGAAAAAAGAAAAAAAAAGATCTGAATTGTGTCATTTAAGTCGTTATGTTTTCAGAAATGATACATACTTTGCAAATAATTTGAGAGAATTGGTGTTGAAATATCTTGTCATAGTCAGACACATGCCGCTGGGATGAATCTCCAAACCAGGCACAATTTTTGGGGAGGAAAGTATTTATTGAACAGACCCAGGGGAAGTTAAGGAAAAAAGGCTGGCCCCGTTTCACAGATCCAAGCAGAGAGAGAAAAACCACCACCAGCACCTCAAGCAAGCAAGCACACTCTAAAGTAGCAAAAAAGAGGAACTCCAGGCTTGAGCTCAGACTGCTTTATGCATATGTATAGCTAGAATTACAGACCCACTCCAGAAACACCTTAGGGCTGAACCTTAGGATCTGGCCAAGGTGACACACCTCCTCCAGCCAGAATTGGCTGGAGACAATTTACAATTATAATAAACTTTTGAATCTATTGGGGGATATAGTCATTCTTCTTATTCTGTAAAACTTTGTTTTTAAATGTATATATTTTTGAAATTATTTTATCTTTATATGTTTTAATTATTTCCTTTGGAACAACATTACTTTTAGTGTTAATAATTAGTTTTCTGTATAAGACAATGTTTTCACATATACAAAGTTTGTATTAGTATACCACTTTTCCCCCTCTTTTTCATTTATTTGTTTTCACAATTTGAGCATTTGCTTTGTAATTTTTAATATTACGTTATTCAATTTTACTATTATGGTAGAAATCTCTTATATTTCATTGTATATCTAATATAATTTGGTATAAATATGGGTTTTATGTGCTCACATTATCAATTTTGCATTGTTGCTTAATGTACTACTACAAAAAAGACTTTGATAAATGATCTTTCTCTATCTCTTTTAAAACAGGGCTGTATTTTTTTGGTGTTAACTATGTCTTATAGTTTAGCACTTCATTGCTATCTTTAGTATGGCAAAAATATTGTGCAAATAATCTTAATATAAAAATACAAAGCGGGTTAGGGAGATGGCTTGGTTAATAAAATACATGTAGCAGAATTATGATAGCCTGAGTTTGGATCCTTAGAACTCACAGAAAAGCCAGCTCTTCAGCAGGAGCCTGAAATCTGAGCACTGAAGATTTGGAAACGGCAGGAATCCGGGAGTTGCTGGAGAGCGAATTTAGTCAAAATCTGTGCTCTTCCAGTTCATTGACAAACATAGTCCCCTCCCCCCAAAAAATCATAAGTAAATAAGTTGTAGTGATTTAAGAAGACACTTTCCATAAGCACATGCACACACATGCACATATGCATGTACATGCACATAAATATGTGTTCATGCACAAACAAAAACATACCAGTTCACTACATACACACACACACCACAAGATTAAACCAATATTTCTACAGATTGCATGCTTACTTTTTCTTTAATATATTTCATGTTGAAAATATTCCTGATAATTCTTTAGTATTTTAATATTTTTAAAATTTAAAAGCAATTGAATCCAATGAGGAATTTTATAAAGGTAGAATACAGTTGATGAAAATCCATTTGTTTATTTGTTGATCTATAAATATAAGGCCCAATAAGATGCAAGTCAGTCAACTAAACTTGTTTTCCAAGGCTAGTGTGCTTGGTCTCCTAGAGAAAAGAGATAAAATAAATTGAGTGTATCAGTGTCAACAAGGTCCATCAACCAGTGTTACAAGCCTGTATGTCTAAGACACCTCAAGGTTATGAAACAAATTCCTTAAAGTTCAGCTTTATTACTTCACACTGGGTCACTGTAAAACCTCTGCATCCCATAGGGAATCTTTTATTTCAAAATCAATGGTGGGACTGTGTGAAGCGAACAGAGTTATCCCTGAACCAATGTTCAAGCAGTCAGGATTACAGATTGTTCAAAATGAGCTTCTAGAAAATTTTATAATATTTGAAAACCAGTTGTAAGAATCTACCTTCATCTGAAGCACTGTACAAATTTCCTACACATAATTAACCCATCCTCAACAAGGACATCTCTATACCTTCAGAGAACACACATGTCTATAAAGTGGTCTCTGCTCCCTCAGGTACATTGGATCAACCAGGTGAGGCTTAATTTTGGTCACTAACATAGATGTATTTTGGACAAGTATTAGTCTTCCAAATCCTACCCCATAGATCTGCTTTGTATTCTGAGTAAGAAAAGGCCCACACATTCACCTTGAATATTTTGGATTCACATCCACTCTTCCACCACATGCTCTTATCCTTTGTTCCAAATAATATTTACCCAAGACTGTTACATAGAATGTTTATCAAATCGGGAAAAGATAAATCAGATATTTTATTATCCCATTTTTAAATAGAAAATAAAGCTGAATAATAACATTGTAATATAGAAAATTGTTGCAGTCTTTGTGCATTTTTTGAATAAAAAGAGGGCAGGAGGAGGTAGCAAGGGAGTCTCCAGGGATTAATGAATGGTCAGCCCAAGAGAAACTCAAATGGATACTGTGATCCTATGTGGTCAAGTTACAATGCTGAGTCACAGTATCACAGAGAGGGTTCATCAAAGCACAAGCAGATCCTAGAGGATGATACAGTTCATAGACTCGTTTTCATTGATTGCTCAGAGAAGTTTTATATTAAATATATGATTAAGTAATGTTCACATAACATACTTCATAATATTTAAGGTATTTTATAAAGTAACATTCATAAATGAGATTATTCTATTTAACCTACATTGATCTCACTCTTGGTTGGAGAATATGTTTTTCTTTTTTCTGGTGGCAGTGAGAGCAAATAACCACCTAATGAACCACCCTTGTACATCAGCTATGGCCCAGGTGAAACCACAGGGAAGTTGGCAAGAAGAGCAAGTGATTCTTCTATGGTGAGACTGACCACATGCATCAGGATGATGGTGATGGACACTGAGTGTTCTCAAAGCAGAAATCCCAGTTGTGCTCAGCACTAAAGTAGACTAAAACACACCAACTGAGGCCCAAGGAAACTTGCCAAAGGGAGAGCAGAAAAATTGTAAGAGCAACAGGGTGGGAGAGAATCTCCAGAGGCTGACCACTGCCCTCATATCTCATAACCCACAAACCCACAGAGAACACCAGCAATCTCACTAAGGAGGGCCCTCAATGTAATGGGGGCAGGGAAGAGGGAAATGATGGTACCAACACATGTTGTAAATAATTTAAAAAGAAAAGATTTATGCTGCGTGCATGTGTATACAAAATTCCACCTCACTTTTCTTTCTTGTGATATGTATGGAAAAGTGTTACGGATGCCTAGGCTTGGAGAATGTATTCACATCAAGTCCTCAATAATGGATTACATTATTTATTCATTTGGTAAGTTATGATTTAGTTAGCCACTGACTGACTGCTGGGATAATAGTCTTCTTTTACATTATTTGTGAAATTGGAGATTCTTATGATATTGCCATTTTCTCTGTTTAATCTTACAGTTGGTTTAGTTAAAAGCGTTCAGCACCATTGAACAGATACTCCTTGGGTGACTCAGTGGGAATATTTCTGGTGGCAATCAATTTATAACTATAGTGTAATGGCTTCAAGGGAACCACCATATAATATTTCCCAGTATTACAGTTGCTTGCATGCATGCATGCTAAGTTTTTTTCCAAATGCTCTTCTTTTACTGTTTACATTGTCTTGCTTTTTAAAAATTTTCTGACTTGATTTATCTGATTTTTCCTATACTGTTTACATGACTGTGTAAATTATGCTCAATCTATAATTATTTATGGAGTTTTAGCTCTATGCCATTGTTACTGTGAAGATGAAAAATGTATATTTCAACTGGGGGTCTTGTCCTACCAAAAATGTAAGACTATAGTCTATTTCAAAGTTGCCAATTCCCATAATGAAAAGGTACATAACAGTGATGAAAACAAGACAGAAAGTGTCATGATCAGCCAAAAGAGAAGTATAAACATCTCATGAGGATTTCAAGGAAGACAGAAGATTTATTCCATGGTTATTTTTCAGGTCCTTCCTTTCAGTAATTATTGGATTTAAATAGGCACAGAGAAGAGAGGAGGAAAAGTTTTTATTTCATATATGGACGGAGAGATAGATAGAGAGCGAGAGCGAGAGCGAGAGCGAGAGCGAGAGCGAGAGCGAGAGCGAGAGCGAGAGCGAGAGCGAGAGCGAGAGCGAGAGCGAGAGCGAGCGAGAGAGAGAGATCTAATAGTCCAAATTATCCTGGATCCCAGGTTGGCCTCAAATCTGTGATCAACCTGCTGGAATTACAGGCATGAGCTATCATGTACAGCTAAGATTTTAATGGGTTTTCCTAATCATAGTAATATCATGTATTTCTTGTCTTTATTCTCAGTTCTCACTGCCCCAGGGTGGTATTTACATTCTTGGGAATTACCTGTATGTTTTTTCTTCCCAATAGTTTTCATATGTGGAATATGCTAATGCCTTACAAGGTCAGAGTTGAATGAATTTTCATGGCTCCTTTAAATGTTTGTAATTGCTTAAAAGGACTTGTGAATGATAGTTTTTTTTTCTTGTAAAGGATATCTCACATACAAATCCAATTTTCTCTTTTTCTTTTAAACAAGAATTCAAATAGCCCAGGGTTGCCTTGAATTTATTATATAGTCATCATTGACCTTGAGCATCTGATCCCCCTGCCTCTGCCTGCCTATGCAGGGATTATACGCCTATACTACCACACAGTTTTATCAAGTACTTGGGATTGAATTTAGGGCCTCTCACAGGCCAGATAATCTCTCTACAGATCCACCAGCCATCAATCTAATTTATGACTAATGACATTTTGGTAAGATTTTCATTCTTGGATCAATTGATCCTTGGATCAATACTTAGATTGAAATCCTTGGATTTCATCCTTGGATTATTTTATAGACTCTTGATCTTCTAGAGAATTCAAATAATGAATGCCTCATGGTGGAGAATGTGCATTTATAAAATCCTCTGAAGATGCTATTTGATCTCCTCTGCTACTAAATCAACAAAGATAGTCATCATGGCTTACTAGATAATTCCTCCTTGCCAAACCATTCCTTGTCTCTGTCTTCTCATACAGGAAGACATTGTCCCATGCAATTGACATTTCCAAAAAAATGGCCTTTTCAATACTTTTACATATAACAATGATATTTCTGTTTGGAAAATTTTTGTTTTCTTTTTCTTTTTAATTTTACTTTTCTTTTTTCAATTTCATGTTGCACATGTCTTAGGCTAGTACATGGATTGGGAAAGGAATATTGACTATAAATACCATGGGTACAACATGCATCTCGTAATAAAATTTCAGAACAAATTTTAACACAAACCTTAGAATAATTGAGAGAAACTCTTACTTAAATACATCAAATATTGTTTTACAAAACAAAAATCTGATAACTAGATTTATTTTAAATATAATATGATGATATTATCATTTGTTTATTATCTTTCTTGATTCAAATTGTAGAGACTTTCACGGAGTCCTTACCTTTGATTTTTGCTGTGTGTGTGTGTGTGTGTGTGTGTGTGTGTGTGTGTGTGTGTGTGTGTGCAGATGCCTGTGCAGACATATGCAGAGGCCAGGGGATATCATCGGGCCTCCTTCTCTTATCACACCACCTGTGTATCTCATTTTAAGTCTCTCATTCAACTCAGAGTTTCATCTCGCTTGGCCAATAAACCCCAGTGATTCTCCAGTGTAGGCCCCACAGTGAATGAGGGTACAGATGTGGATAGCCATGCACAGATGTTTATATGGATGATAAGTAATTGAACTGGTCCTCTCAGGTTCTCTCAGACCCTCATGTTTATGCAGGAAATACTCTTGAACACTGAGTTATCTCTACAGCCTCATCATGGAATATTGTACCCAATGAAAGTAAGAGTTGTGAGGTGTCATTTAAAAGAATTTGCATATTTTGCACATCTTTTGAGCAGAGCCAAAGTCTTTTTATATTCCAGAACATATTTTTGAGGATTTTGCAGACATCTTGGCAAGTCAGAAGCAGCATTTTTTATTTGAGCATGGGGAAGAGCTGTTTATTGTGTGCTACAATAAAGCAAGTGTTATTTCTCCATCCCACAGAAAGGTCAAACAAAATTTTGTGTCGTGCATTAAAAAAAATGGCAACTTTATCAGAAATTCTTGTGTCTTCCATTCTTTATTGAAAGCCTTTTCCCTTCTGTCAAACCTCGTGCTTAAAAATCTGTACTAAAATGCCTTTTAAGAAACCCTAACTCTGATTTTCAAAAAACCCAAACAAACAAACAACAAAAAAAAAAATCCAACTAGTTCCCCATGATTGAGATTTCACATGTGTGATGTTAATAGTTTGCATCCTGTTCTCTCTCAGCCTGCTCATGGTTCCAGGATCCAGGTGTCACAAGTAAACTCTGTGAACACAAGCAGAGTGCTGTGGCTCTAACCCAGGGACATTGTCCAATCTGGAGGAATCCATGAACTTGTGGCAGGTTTATGTCTTACCTTCAATCCTGAGACTTGTTTCTCAAAGAAAAATAGGTAAAGGAAATAGTATGGAAAAGAAATGGTATTCAAACTATGTTGTTAAAATTATCATTTCATTATACTTAATTTTTATAAATCTTAAATATGTTTATATCATTACTGATAGTTTACAGTAAAAAGTACAAAACAGCAACATTTTCTTATTAAATGACTATAAAATATTAATTTTTCACCTAGATTTTAGGCATGGCTATTCATGCCTGTAAACTTAGCCCTATGAGAAGCAGAGATCAGAAGTTCTTCCTGAATAGACAGTCTGACTGAAAAAGGAAGCTCCAGGTTTCATTGAGAGAATCTTTCTTATTAAAACACACAAATGAGTAATGGAGAGGGACACCAGACATTCTTTTCTGGCCATTGCAGGAATGCACATGGAGAGTATGCACCTGTGCACACTCATGTGCATACACCACAAACACAACACACCATGTATACAACACATACACATGCATTACTTTTTCTCTTATTAGTATTACCAATAGAATTTCACATATTCATGGAAGACAATATGATGGTTTGATAATTTGATGCAATAAATGCTATAAAATGTATGTTAACCATGTAGTTAGCACTTTCTTCTCTTTAAATATTAAAAAACAACTAATATAATTGTACCTATTTATAGAATACAATCTTTTTTAATGAATGTATTTGATGCAAATTTATCAGATAAAGTAATTCATTACTATCGCTTTTTCATTTTGTTTGTACACTTACAACTGCTTTTTCTAGTTATTCATGAAAGATTTTAATGCAAACATGATCATTCTAATACACTTTGTAAGATGTTAACCTTCCTTCTATTTCACTGTGTTGGTAAGCATTATTAGCTCCCCAGCTCCTGTTCTCTTGCTAATCTCTGGGGATTACACTCAGGTTAATAATGTTAGTTTTCACATAAGAGAGAGGGTAACATATTTGCCATCCTAGAGTGTTTCTGAGCGTATCCATTTTTTCTTTCTAAATAAATTACATTCATCTCTGGATAAAGAGTGTTCCATTATAAATACACAAAGTATGTTTATTTTTGACGTTTCATCAGTGATGATTTTGTAGTTTGATTCCATAACTTAACTATGATGGATACAACTTTAATAACCATTGGTATACAGCTAACTCTGGATATTTCGATTTAATTTTCTTTGGGTATGCATCCAGAAAAAGAATAGCTGGATATAGTTCCAAGGTTGAATAATATAATTCTGTTATATAGGGAATATATTTATTGAAGTTTAAATAAATATAAAAGTTACTATTTTAGGCACAGGCTGCACCATATTTTCACTCAGTCTTTTCTAAACATGCTTCTTATAATGTATTTGAGTTTATATGTCAAGTATGTGTTTCAAATTAATTTGGATGAACCTTACTTTAATATATATATACATAATGTTAAATAAAAATTCATTGACAATTTTAATGTATGATTTTAATTTTATTGCAGTCAACCACACATTGTTGGGATGAATCTTCAAACCAGGCACAATTTGGGGGAGGAAAGTATTTATTGAAACTACAGATTGAGGGAAAGTTCCATAACAGTGAAAGAGGCTTGGCCCTAGTTCACGGGCCCGAGAAGAGAGAAAAACCCATCACCTACGCAGAACAGGGAACAGGCAGAAGGGTCCAAGGATAGAATTTCTTCCCCTTTATGTAGGTTTATAGTGGGGTCTCGCCACCCTTTCCCAGACTTAATGGCTTCCTGAGTCTCTGGAATTTCCTTCCTGCACTGCCTGCACAGGAAAGGATGTTTACTTCCAGCTTCTTTGAGCTTCTTTACATCCTGCCCCCTACTGAGAGGCTGCCTTCCTGTCAACATCCAGAGAGCAACCCAAGATAATTAAAAAGATCCAAGTAAGTTGACAAAAATAAAAACCTAACCCTCACAAATTTTAATACATAAATGTCATGATTTGATCCAGGTGCCCCCCACAAACAAATGTGTCCTGATTGACTGATCCCCAGCTGATGGCAGTTTGGGTATTAGAACTTCAATGGAGCTGTGTTGTTGGATACAGGCTTATGGGTGTTATAAGCCAGCTTCCTTTTGCCATTGTTTCCAACACCTTGCTGTCGCTGTTTACAGTGATGTGGTGGAGGTGATGTCTACCCCTCTGCTCATGCCATCATCTTCCCTGCCTTGATGGAGCTTCCCATATAGTCTATAAGCCAAATAAACCCATTCTTCCCAAAGAATGGTTGGGTTCTTTCTGTGCAGCAATGGAGTAAGTTGACTATAACAGTCATATAATAGCTATTGATAAAATTATTTAAGACTATACATTATTCTATCAATTAGACACAGTAATGCATTTAGCATTTATTTATCATTAGAAATTTCATATGTTCAATTCTGCCACATAAATGATGCTGAGATAATCAATTTGTGCATAGATCTTTATTTGTAACTTCAGTCAAATTAAATGATAGAATCTCAGCAATAAGTTGATGGATCAGTATTTGGATATATTTAGAATTTTGATTTATATATATTTTTAAAGTTCATTTTAAATTCTGTGCCTTTCAACTATTAGTGGTATATTTTATCTTTCCAATTGAACATGTGAAAATGAGACCATACATGGATTCATTTAGATTTTTAAACTGAGTTTAAAAATGAAACTTGGTGCTCTCAAAATAGCTCAGTTAGTAAAGCACTAGCCTTACAAGCAAAAGGACTACAATTTGATCCCCAGATCCCATGTAAAAATGTCAAAACAAGTGGCACATGGATGTCTTCCCACTGCCAGGCAGTCTGAGAAAGAAAGATCCCTTGGGCTTGGTGAACAACCAATTTAGCTTAACTGGGTGTTCAAGTTCAATGAGATATCCTGTAAAACAAACAAACCAAAATATATAAAAAGTATTTCTGTGAAAAAAGAAAAACTATAGTTGTCCTCTGGTCTCCATATGCATTTGTAACCATAGAAACATGCAGAGATAGGCAGATTCCTGGAATTTAATGACCAACCAATCTAGCCTAATCAGTGAGCTCCCAGTACCATCTGCAAAATGAAGTTCATGACATACCTAAGAACACTCTAGGTTGTCCTATGGCTTCCCCATGCATGGGCATAAACAGTGTGCTGGTTAAATTCTGTGGTCAATTTGACCTGACTAGTAATCTTGAGTTGATTACAGGAAGGATTAACTAAAGGATATCCTTCCTCTAGAATGAACCCTTCCTTCTGAGCTGGTGGCCCACACAGTATGAGGCAGGATATAAGGAAGTCATGTAAACTAGAAATAAATATCCTTTCTTGGTAGGGCAGTGCAGGAAGGAAATACCAGAGCCTCAGAAAGTCAACAAATTTTGGAAAGTAACCAAGACCTGCCCCAAGGCTATATAAAAGGGAAGAAAATCTCTCACACGGCCTTTTTTTTGATGTGTGTGTGTGTGTGTGTGTGTGTGTGTGGGATTGTTGTTGATGGTCTCTCTCTCTCTCTCTCTCTCTCTCTCTCTCTCTCTCTCTCTCTCTCTCTCTCTCTCTCTCTCTCTCTCTTTCTGTTTGGACCTCTGAAAGGGAGCCAGCCTCTTTTGCCATCATGGAACTTCCCCTGAATCTGTAACTTCAGTAAAACCTTCCTCCCGTAATTGTGTCTGGTTTGGAGATCCATCCCAGTCGTATGTGGCTGACTGAAACATCATGTAAAACCCCCTACACTGTTGGACTTTGCTAAATGGGGTATGGAGGATATGGGGTTAAGCGAAGTTGGCAGGCTGAAGCCCTGGGTAGCCTCTGCACTGAAATCCCTTAGGTGCTTTGTCGCCTCCACCCTTAATCCTAAAACTCCCTGCTCCCTAAGCAGGCCACAATGACCCCTGCATTCTTACCCTAAAAAGGTTGACAATAGGTGATAGGCTCTCCATGAACTGCCACCACCAAACTCATGTCCATAATCACATATTCCCACCACTCAACTCATGCAAATTAGGCATTCACAGGATATCTGTACCCACCTGTCCATGAGCGAGGAACACACTCACCACCCTGCTTAATCAATCCCCTTGCTCTCCCCTGCCCCTAGTCCTTCTGGCTTCTTCTCTCTATAAATATAACCTCCTCACATACAATAAATGACACATCTGTCATCACACTCATGATGGCTGTGTCCCCAGAGTTTTCTCTCATATTTCCCTGGCTTACACCCTGCTTGCACACCCAGCTCTGTGGAACCACCTGCTTCCTTTCAGCTCGGCCATAGACTGAACACAGACACCTCAGTGACCTGTGGTGTGAGCTCTGCCCTGCTGTTACCAGAGCCCACGAGGAGAACAGAACAGTTAGGGGACAGGAGGCTCAGGAGAGCTAGAAACACACATCCTTTCTTGGTAGAGCAGTGCAGGAAGGAAATACCAGAAACTCAGAAAGTCAAGAAGTCTGGGAAAGGGTTGCAAGACCTGCCCTAAGGCTATATAAGGGGGTATGAAATCTCTCCCCGCTATCAGCCTAGCTGCTGGTAATTGTCATGCATCTCTTTGTCAGCATTTGAACAAAGTTTCCTTCACCTTCCATAAAAACCTGCACCTCTTATTTATCTATCTGCTAATGAAGCCAGATGTCTCAATTTTCTGTGATAATGTACACATTTGAAAAATCTTGCAGGTAATATCAACATAAAATTAAAAGTGCAAATTAAAAAAAAAGATTAATTTCAAATCACACATGCACTACATTAACAACTTCCCTATTCAAGTTTTGCAGTATTTGATCATGATGTACACTACACATTTTTAGGACTTTATAGTCACTTTAAGAACAATTGCAATTCTGATATTTTCCAAAAGCATAAATTGTACCTAGTTTATATTCATAAAAAAATTATGCAATACACATTTTCGGTAGAATTGTTTTCATCAACACGTTGTCCATGGTATTTCTTCATGATGATTTAAGAGTTTAACATGGTGTCTATTATTTCTTTATGTTATGTCAAGTATCTATAGTATATTTCTTATGACTGAGTAATATTCTTCAGTATGAATGTACCATGATTTTTAAAAAATACTTTCCATTCATGATAAATACTGGATTATCTCCAATTTGAGTCATTGATGTATTTCCTTGTATGTCTATATACAACATTACTTGAATTTTATTCCTCAATATTCCAATATTTAACTTTCTAATTTCTAAAGACTCAGATCACTATAATTGAAGATAGAGTATTTAATCCAAAAAGGAATGAACTCTGTGGAATGTTCACTAATCCTATAGACCTTCTTTCCTAGGATGGGAGTTGAGGGCTAGTGACGTATAAAATTATGATCACATGATGACAAGAAGAGAAGAGGAAGGTGTGTAAGCCAGGGAGAGAGACCTTGGGAGGAGCCCAATCTTGGAACCCATGGTCATATACTTCAAGAACAGTGAGGGACAAGCCACAGGGTGGGTGATGATTTCTGATCAGCTGTCGCTAATTAATATTTGTGAATAATTGCATATTTTAACTGATCTATGAGGAAATACAAGGGAATAAAATCTGGGGCTCTAGAACATGATATATATTTTCTTAATTTTTGAGAAACTGTCTCTTTATACCCAAGGAGTTTGAGAACTATTGAAATTCCACCAACATGATCTGAGCTCTTCAGTGTTCCATGTCACCAGTGTTAAATACTGGTATTATTAATTATAACCAGTGTGCCATCACATTTCATTAGGTTTTCACTTATATTTCCTTAAAAAGAGGTGATTTTGAAAATGATTCTTTGTGCATTCACATAACTTCATTTTTGAGATATTTATTCAAGTGTGACTTTCACAATTTAGGGCCTGTTTTTCTCTTTTATAATTAATTTGTAACAGATTGCAATATATTCTAAATAAAACTTTTACCAGATATAAGTTCAGCAATATTTTTTCATACTTTGCTGCTAAAATGCTGATTTACTAATATGGGAGACAAAGACATAAACCCGGTCAAGAGTGACATACTAGCTTCCTTGATTTATAATACTTGATATGTAGTTTGGTTATGTCAGACATAAGTGAAATGATCAAAAGAAGGAACCATTTTAAATACTTGATATCCCACTGCTAAACTCTAGGAATTCTCTTGTTTATATACTGGTCAGATAAGAATACATAACCTCTTGGGCTGGAGAGATGGCTCAGTGGATAAGGCACTTGCCTCCAGTGCCTAAGGCCCTGGGTTCAATTCCTCAGGACCCACATAAGCCAGATCCACAAGGTGGTGGCCCTGGTGTTCTCGCTCTGTCTCTCACTCTCTCTCTCTCTGTATCTCTGCTTGAAAATAAATAAAATATATTTTAAAAAAAAGAATACATAACCTCTTGACTTGGGAAATTATGTTCATTGTAACTTTTGCAAAATTACAAAGTGTATGCAATTCAATTTTTTTTTGCATAACACAGCCGAAGGATAATATGTAGTAGCCCCACAGAAAAGGCTCACATAATGATCCTTTGAAACATTAAAACCATCCCAAGGAGTAGCCAGGCTACTTAATTCTGGAAGGCAATATTACCATTCACAGTCTAGTTCATTCTTTTATAGGGAATGCGTTTCTGTTGGAATCTTGGAAAGTGTGGAGGTTCCAGTGAGTACCTTTAACACCATCCCTATCATTTATTCATCAAAAGAATTTAGTAGGTAAGGAACTCATGAACATGAAGAGGAGACTTCTTTTCCAAAACTTAAAGATTATTTTGCATGGGTGCTCTTCCTTTTGGGTTATGATATGCAGTTGGCTCTCCAGAACTTTTATATATATTTAGCTGCAAGACTTGTGACAACAAAGAGTGATGAAGTGAGTGAAAGAAAAAAATGATCATCCACTTATAAGGTATATTCCACTGGTGCTATTTTAGGAATTTTCATGAAAAGAAGGCTAATAAACTTAAACACAAATGACTAGCCACTTCCACTGGTAAAGGATTCCTAGAGTGACTGATTCTCATTTTTATATATTCTGAGCAGGTACCATTATTCCTGGACTCGAGATGGCTTCCTCAGATCAAATCCCTTTTATGTGAGACACTGAACAGGATTATAAATTATATCAAGAAGATCATTCTGTAATGAACACAATTAAGTTTTATGTATAATAATTAACGTTATTACTTTGAGACCACAAGAAATGAGATGATTTTATTCCCACCATAGAAAATCAGATTCCTAGATTGATGAGTTGAGGTCTATTAATCTTCAATGCCAAATAACTTGTTCCAGTTGTCATAGAACCAGAGTTAACCTATCAAACTAATTGAAACCTTTTTAGTATTATTTATTATTATTATTTTTGGTAGGGTCTCACTCTGAATTTGATACCATTTGAGATCAGTGTGCACCACCGATGATTATACCATTTTCCTTATTCAGGCTGTTTAACAGTTTCCCCAAACTCCATAATCAAGAACTAGTTGTCTACTTCATTGGCATCATTTCCACATCAGTCAAGTTTGTCTCAGGAGGCAGATACCATACCAGAAATTTGGACCCTGGGAGTTTTACTAGCGCATAATTTTCCTTAATGAAGCCTGCTTTTAGCCAGTATTTAAAGTTATAAGCTCAAACTCATGGCTATTCATCCCAAGGTATTTTTCTAAAATTCTCCGTCATTTATTAAAATATATTTTACACATTTTGTTTGTTTTTTAAATATAATTTGCTTTTATTTTTAATATTTATGAGAGGGAAAGAGAGAGAAGGGGAGAGAGAGAAGGGGGAGAGAGAGAACGGATGGGCAAGCCAGGACCACTTGCCAGGCCTAGCAAGCTCCAGACCCATGCACAATCTGGCTTTACATAGGGATTGGGAAATTGAACCCTTCAAGCAAGTGCCTTTAACAGCTGACCCATCTCTCCAGCATAGCATCTACTTTTAAATATAAAATCAAGAACTTATCCTTTGTCTTCCTTGTACAATAAATAGATAATAGCAATAGTAGTGTTATTTCCAGCTTGAAATGACTTAATGCCCATCTCTTGTTCTAATTCATTATAACACCAAAAGTTCATGAAGTATACATGACAAATTTAATATACACTTTTCAAGAGTAGTTTCATGAAGCTTTATCGACTTCTGTCATCTCAAATAATTCAGGCTTTTTCAGCTGAGTTTGCCTTCATTGTGTTAATACTGTCTTCCCTGTGAGGTACTGTTATTTATACTCCATTTTCATTTAGGATGAACTGCAGATATTAGATTTTATCTCTGTCCTGGGTGTTCATTTTCAGGCTCCTTAGGGTAAGGGCAGTTCCACATAACCTCTGAATCTTCTATCTCAATTTGGCATGTTTAACCCCTAGATTAGTCAGCTGGAAACTCTACTCCAGTTTCCCTGTCCTCAGCCTTGAATTCTCCTTCTGGCTTACTGAAGAAGGCTTAGCCCACTTGGTAAGCTTGTCTGAATTCATGGGTTGCTCGCCCATCTTTGATTTCAGGATGAGACTGTTTGCTGTGTGAGCTCTGGGTGGTAATATGCGAACACTTCCATAGAGAAAGCCTTAGAGGTATTGTAGGAATCGCAGTGGGGATTTCCAGGTCCTATGTTCATTGCCAACAAGATAAATCCTTCTTGAAGTCAGGGAAACTCTTTGTCTTCCTTCTGTATATCTGATTCTTTACTTTCACAACCACCACCAGACCACTAGATGCCAGGGAGCTACAATTTCTTTATTCCCATTCGTCGCTCATAAACTACTTAGCATAGTTTTTAAAAGAATTATTTCATGTGTTCCTATCATGATGCATTCTTTTACATAGAAACATGCTCTGTTATGTCAGAGATTTGTCACTGTCTACAATGAACTCTTCCATCATCCAGCACCGTGCTTTGCCTATAGGAGGTCTCAGAAAGCTTGTGTTAAAAAAAGTTATTTTTTTAATATATATTTATTGTCCATAATGAGTTACATTATTTAGTGGGCAAATAATGAGTTGTTATCCCCAATTCCCCAATTCCCCCCTGTCCCCAACCCTGATCAGCTGGATATCTTCCTCCGTGGGCTGTCTGTATTAGTCCTTGTGGCAAGGGATCCTGTATATCTTAGTACTCATCCCGGTCTTCCTGGCCCAAGTGTGTTGTTACTGATGGGTGCCATGCCTCCGGACAGTCTCCCCCACCACGGCTCTCACAATCTTTCCGTCCCCTCTTCTGCTCAGTTCCCTGAGTCGTGGTGGGTGAGTATTAAGGCTGCTTTAATGTTGTGAGTTTAGGGGTCCTTGTGTCGAAAATCCTTGGTTTCTGTCTCAATGGCCTATCCTGTGTTGATTGAATGGCTGTGGTTATAGGTCCCTTGTTCATCTGTTATTGTCTGCTGGGTTCCATCTGGATCCTCCACGATATGACTGTGGTGGCTCCTCTCTTGCCAGGATCTCAGCCATCGGCCTACGGTTGGTTGGTAGGGTTAGATGGGCCACAGCTCTCTCGTTGCATCCTGAGAAACACAAATACATTTGGCTTATCCTGAGTTGGTTGAATGGCTGTGGCTGTGGGTCCCTTGTGTATCCAGTCCTTCACTGCATGTTTCCATATTGAATAAAGGAAAACATCTCTAAGAGACACTTGGGTTTTCTTTCTATCTCAGTATTTTTTTTTTTTTTTTTGGTTTTTCAAGGTAGGGTCTCACTCTAGACCAGGCTGACCTGGAATTCACTATGTAGTCTCAGGCTGGCCTTGAACTCATGGCGATCTTCCTACCTCTGCCTCCCGAGTGCTGGGATTAAAGGCATGCACCACCATGCACGGCTTCTATCTCAGTATTTTTAAGAGCCACATGAATCTTCTGGAAGTTTGATGAGATGTTTACACAAGAGATCATGCTTAAAAAATGATGTTATGCTGTAATGTAACAGGTAATGATGTGACGATGTGCTGAGAATGTTACAAGCATTCTGTGAGGATGCTTCTGTCAGCCATTTAAAAAAAAAAAGTAAAGGTGCATTTAAAAGTCATGTTAAGCTCCTGATAGGAATATCAAATTGGATACATGCTGGTGAGGAGCTGATAACTGTGCCGTGAGGTTGAACACTGAGTAGATGTTTACTTGCTTGTTGCTTCACTAAATAAACTAACATTTCTGACACTGAAAAGCCATCTGTCCTTAAGATCCTGCTTCAGAAAACTGATTCCCTCTGCACAATGCTTATGTTTGTTCATTCCATTTCTATTGTGGTCTTCTCCTCACCCATAGCTGAGGGAGTGAAAGAGAACTAGCGATGGTGTTTTTTGTTTGTAAAGATCAGTCAACCATAAAGTCTGTAATTGAACACTCAAGTATAGTCATTATATGATTAATTACTTTGGCAAATCAGCCTCCTACATATGTCATGAACGTATTCAAAGGAGAACAGAACATGGTGTACACAAAGCAGACACGTAATCATGTCCATCCTTGGCTGGTTTGTTCTCAGTGTTTCTGTTTTCACCGGTGTCTTGGTTCCCAATACTTAACATGCATGACATTCTAACATAAAAGCTTTTATGATCATGTAGTAGCAATGCAGTCATAGGCCAAGGCAAGCACTCTTTCAAGTTTCTGTCACTCAAACAAAAGCTTAAGCTCAACGAACAAGGTGACAGAGGAAGCATCGTGATCTAAGCATTGCTGAGTTCATTTGTAATAGTTTTATGATGCTTTTGTTGTTCAGGGTGTGATGATGATTTAAATGTTTTTATAAAGTATAATCCATGCCAATGCCATATGTAAGGTTCTAAAAATTTTTGCAGAGGATAAAGTTCCATAAGATGAATAAGAAATCGTTTCCCTGTGTGCATTTATGTCTGTACATTTCGGCAGCTGTCCTGTGATGCCCTGTGCCGTGGTGTCTGCCCAAGGGTTAAAGTGGCACGCTGCAGAAGGCAGATCAGAGGGACAGGAAAAGGCCACATCCTGGATGGTACCATTGAACTCTTTTACTGTGGAAAACAGAACGTGTTCTGCTTTCGATGACAAGTTCTCTCATGCTTTTCTACAGCTCAAAGGTCTATCTCTCCATTACAGCATAGAATAGAAATGGTAAATTGAAAAGAAATGGACTTGAGAAAATCTCCACAAGGCAATGCAAAGAAAAATGTTTGCAAAAACCTACAAGTGTAAGGAAGCAGCAAAAACCAATGGCAACATAATTCTAACAAGACCAGAAATGATAACAACCGTCCTGGAAACAGATAGACCACCCAAAGCACGTCAGCTAGGGCCCAGGTGAAACCACAGAGGAAAAGGAAGTGGTGAAATGAGCAAAATTTTGCTCCCACAGGAAGCCATTCAACCTGTGCCAGGATGATGGAGACAGACACTGAGGATATTCAAAATGTTTCAGAGCAGAATTCCAGAAGCTGCTAAGAGTTCAACACTACAATAGACTTGAACTCAGCCACCATGGCTCAGGGAATTTTGTGGAAGAGAGAGAGGAAAGATAGTAAAACTATGGTGGGGAGGGATTACCTAGAGGCATTACTCCCCACCCAGTGACTGACTGCTGCTCACACAACTCATAGCCCTCAACCCCATGGTGCTTACCAGAAAGCCCATGAGGAGTGTCCTCAGTGGAATGGGGAAATGGTGGGGAAATGGAGGCACTAACATATGAAAAAGTTTCTATTTAATAAATATTAATGAAACAAAAAGGGAAATGCTTTAAGAGACCTTGCAATACCATAATTACTAAAGCAGTAGGAGAATGCAGAAGACACTTAATGAGGACAAAGATGAATTTGTATATATTTATCATAAAATACCGGGAAAATGAATTCTTACTTTGAAAGAAAACAGAAAATGAGGTATTCGCATGTCTATGCTCACAAAGGAAATTACAGTAAAACTGAGACTTTCAAGAACCAAGTCTGTCTTATTTTGGGGACCTCAGATGGTAGCATGTGTAGTGCTGGAAGGCATTACTTGAGATGTCAGGGGAAATTGACCAAAGATATTCTGAGAACTCAGAAGTCTCGGATATGCAACACTGAATGATGCTATGAGAAAGCTGAAGACACTGCTATATGGTAGAGACCAGCAAGCCAAGAAGTGTTCATCTGTGAAATAGTGGCACTAAACCTAGGTGGGTAATGAACAGCTAGCTAATTGCCTAAGAGTTCTGCTCAGTGGCAGGTAACCCTTAACTGGAACTGGGACCCATGATAAAGCATATGAGGACTAAGAACCTGGGCTCCAATGGGAAATCCCCACTAACCAGAGATCTATAGAGAGGCTATACCCATTACGATCTCACCAATTTAACAAAGTTTGTCTCATTTAACCTATACTTATCTCACTCTCTGTTGAAGATTCTGTTTGTATGTTTCAGAAGGCAGCGAGAACCATGGACAGCCCAACCACACCAAAAGGATCTGAGATGTGCTGCCTGTCAACCAGGCAAGAGATGAAGTACCCCTAACTTATGATATAAAGCCCAAATTAATCACTTGAGGAAGTGGTGAAATGAGCAAGAGACCCACCTCCACAGCAAGTCAGATAACCTGGGAAAGGATAATGGAGACGGACACTGAGGATACCCAACACAATCCAAAGCAGAAATCCAGAGACTCCAAAGACCTCAACAGTAAAGCAGACCTAAAACTCACCCACCATGACTCAGGGAACTGAGCGGAAGAGGGGGTGGAAAGATTGTAAGTGCCATGGTTGGGTAGAATACCCAGAGCCATCACCCCCCTCAACAACAACAGAGAAAGAAAAAAATAAAATAAAACTGGCTCCCTCTCTACAATCCATAAGCCCCTATCCCATGGACTGGTCTATCAAGCCCACTGAGGACCCCCAGTGGGTAAGGGATAGGGAGGAGAGAAATGGGGTGCCATCATAAGACTTGCCCATGCAATGTATCTAATTATTGACAATAAATATGACAAAAAAAGAAAGATACATGATGAGAAAAAAAAAAAAAAAGAACCAAGCCTGGATAATTGCCACTGAGGAGACATTCCAGGAAGAAAATAACTTTGAATGATTCCAAAAGGTTATAGAATAATATGTTCACTGTGTTGTAAAATTATTTTACTACTTAGAACTTTTACCTCATGGAAAACAAAGAAAATAATTGTATGAACAGCCTGGTTCCTGTAGCATTGCCAGAGACTTAGAGATAGCCTTCAGCTCAAAATACATTATCCTAGAGAGAATTGGACCCCAGAACCACAAAGAAACCTGTGAACATAATTGTATACCAATGTAACATCAATTTACCACTGATTCCAGAATATTTGCCATTGGATGATCTGGTTTGAGAATTATCAAGGACAATCTTCTGGAATTTACTGTGTACATTGCTTATTCTACACACTCTTGAAACAGAGTGCATAAAACATTGTACCAATTATTTATGAAAATATTTTTAAATGATAGTTAAACTTTAACAAAAGCATGTTTAGGTACCTGAAGGAAAGGCACCAATGAGGAAACTTAGCAATTTTGAAGATTAAAAGACATTTAACATAATCACTGAAAACATACTAGATATAAACTGCACAGTTCTTTTCTCCTCCAAGGCTGACATAGAGGTAAGCCTACTATATTTAAGCAGTGAGTACATTAGCCTTGTTTGGATTGTAGCAGTGTTCAGTTCTATCTTCATAGTAAGCAATTTGCTTTTGAAACTTGGCTTCCTTTTTTGTTGTGTTCCTTATGATTTGAATGCATACATTTTTGTTCCTTCCTTTGTTTCATTTTAGTCAGTGTCTTTCCATCAACATTTTCCATGTTTGCTACTTATATTGCTGTGAAAATATAACTAATAAAGTCAATGCAAAGAGGAAGAATGGAACAAGGTCACCCTTTCAGAAGTTTCAGTCCATGTCAGTTGGCTCTGTCATTTCTGGGCCTGTGTAAATGTACTTTACATTTGGTGTGGGGGGTATTTGGAACAAAACTGATAACCTGATACTTAGGAATGAAGAAGGGAGGGATGAAAGAATGAAGAGAGATTGTGGCTGGGGTAACAGTGACAAAGACAGAGACAGAGAAAAAGGATGAACCAGGACAACTAAGACCCTTCAAGGACAAACCCCTGTGACCCCTTCCTCCTTTGCAGTAAAGGCTTTTACAAAGATCATTTCCTCAATACTTGATGAAGAATATCTTTATTCCTTTTATATAGTTTCATGTTATCTTACTGTATTTTAATTTAAGAGCAGTTATCTTTCTTTTTTTATTTGGAAAGAGTTATGAGATAGTTTATTATGCACATTAGTCCACCAGAATTGGATAGTATGAAGACCAGTCAGAATGAAATGCTTTTTTGAGGAACTGAAAAGTTGGATAAATTTCCCTGCTAAGTATATGTCACCACCATTGAGAAGGACCTTCCTATAAAGGAAGTCTTATATTTCTTTAAAATTATTTTATTTATTCATTTTCAAGCAGAAAGAGAGAAGAGAGAGAGAGAGAGAGAGAGAGAGAGAGAGAGAGAGAGAGAGAGAGAGAGAGAGAGAGAGCACCAGGGCCACCAGCTTTTGAGTCTGGCTTATGTGGGACCTGGGGAATTGAACACTGGAGGCAAGTGCCTTAACCACTAAGCAATCTCTCCAGCCTGTATTTTTCTTTAAAAAATTGAAGAGGCTCTGGTATTTCTGATGTTATTATTTCCCTCATAGACATCAGAGATTATTTTGTCTTTTTGTTGTCTGGATGACTCTAAGGTAGGGGTGTGTGTGTGTGTGTGTGTGTGTGTGTGTGTGTGTGTGTGTGTGTGTGTGTTGAGATTATACATGTGAACCACCACACCTAATTTTTCCAGGCCAATACCCTTAATCCCTGCTGTGAATACCATCAAAACTTGGCCTCTAGCCATAGGCTATGGCACTTTGGTGTGAGGGGAGGAGGATGAGATGTTATAGGCCAGCATGAACCTCCATGTAGTAAGAAACTTAAGAGAAGATGAAACGTGTATGAATCAAACATGTAGTAGTTTTTTTTGGTTAAGAAAATATTATTTAAATTATGTTGATATAATCAAATATATATTTGACTGCTTACTTTCAACTTGGGAACTTTCTGTAAAAATATATTTACTTGAAACTTGCTTTTGCTTTCAGTGAATTTTTCTGAGGCACTAGTAATATTTCTTAATACACATTTATCTTAATGTTTGTTTGCCTATGATTGTACTTAGCAAGAATTTTGCATTGAGCAACAACAGCATTACATTGCTAATTTTGAAAGGAAATGATTGCATTGCATGGTGCCATTTATTAATTAAATATACATATGGTCCCCTTCCAGTGTTTAATAATAATCTGGAATTTATCCAGAAATCAATTAAATTCCTTTTGACCATAACTAGCTGCATGATTCATGGACTTGAGAGTAATGCTAAATTATTATATTGTCAAAAGAGAGGAGCCTGTGATCAAGTAAAAATGAAAGTGACAAAAGGAGCTCTATCTCCAATTATTCTAAAATAATTATTTTAGTTATCACCATATTGATTTTGTTTCTTCTGTGAAAGTATTTTCTGGAGAAATATTATGTAAAAGTTTTCAGAAGAATAACTTATATGTTATACTCAAGATGAGATGACCTTATTAGTCAAAAACTCATGAAACAAATTACATTCCCTAAAATGAAAACCAATAAAAAGAAATTAGATGAAGCAAAACATTTTTAAATATTCCACTAGATATGATCCAAATTATAAAATTTATATGTACTTTTATAATAGCATGATCATGATTACAGAATTATATGCTATTAAGTATAAAGGGATACAATTGTCTAAAAACTCTGTAATTAAAGCTACACTTTAGTTCATTTTTTTCTGTGGGAAAAATTCTGGTTAACATGAATAGCACTCAAAACATAAAAATAGAAATATTAGAATGATGTATTTTTACATATATGTTTGAGCAAGGGATAAATTAAATAAAACTGTATTAGTTTGGATAGATGTCCCCCTATCGAATTTTATTATAATTGTGAATTGTCTCCAGCCTTCTGGCTGGAGACGGTGTCACTTTGGCCTGGCCACCTCTGGTCTGGCCCTGACTATTTCTAAATTGGACGCAAAATACTAGGGTTACATATGCAAAAGAGTAGCCATAACTCAGGTCTGGCAGTCCTGTTGTTTGGTGAGTCAGTGTTACAGTGTGTTTGCTTGCTTCTGGAGGTGCAGGGCCTCACTCTGTTTGGATCTGTGAAAGGGAACCAGCCTTTCCTTCATTTTTGGAACTTCCTCGGGGTCTGTTATTTCAATAAGTACTTTCCTCCCCAAAATTGTGCCTGGTTTGGAGAGTCATCCCAGCAGTGTGTGGCTGAGTATGGCAATAACTAGGAATTTTCATAAATAGAAATGACATACATAGACTATCTAAACTGAATGCTGAGATATTCTTTGTAGCAATACAACATACACACATACATCAATAGACAAACACACATCCATGCACATATGCATATATAATATATATATATGTATATACACACATATGTATGTATACATATATATATATACACACACACACATATATACATATACATATATATACATGTATATATGTTTCTTACCTCATAGGGTAAAAATTTTTGATGAAATATTAGTGATAAATGAAGTTATAAATTTATAGGTTCCAAACTTTATACAATTTAGTGATTATGAAAATATTCTTTCATTTCTTATAAAAGAGCAATTAAGATAGTCATACATGCATATAAGAATAGTTACTTTATTTGATGACATCATATTTGCTTTTATTTCAGCTACTTTTTAAATAAGGCTTATTAAGTCATTTGTCCATAATGGTGTTTACCCTTTTTATTGTACACTTCACTAAGTTTCAACAACAACAACAACAAAATATATATATATATATATATATATATATATATATATATATATATATATATATATATATAATATATATATATATAAAGTCTGGTGAAACCCCACATAAAAATGTGGAAATATAAGTCTCTAAAATCTCTCATGTCATTTGGGGAGAGGAGTCCAAAGCTGGACATATCGACTCAAACACTATGTACCTTGAGTCTATCCCCTTTCATTCAGACTAATGTATTTGAGATTCACTTATGTGTTGAATATATTAGTATTTTTTTCATTTTTGTTTAATTTTTTTTATTTATTTGCCAGGAGAGAAAGAGAGAGGGAAAAGAGAGAAAAAGAGAGAGAAAGAGAGAGAGAGATTGTCAGTCCAGCTGTTGCAAATGAACTCCAGATGCATGCAACACTTATTGAATCTGGCTTTCCACAGATACTGGGGAATCAAACACATGTTGTTAGGCTTTGCAGGCAAGCACTTTAACCAACTAACCACCACTGAGCCATCTGTCCTGCCCAGGAATTTTTTTCCATTTTAGTAGCTGGATCTTGGCCCACTTCATGCTTAGGCTGCAATGAGCTCGACTTTTCACCAGCTGAAATACAGTGGACTGTTTTAGTAATCCGTCATTGCTAAAGCCGCTCTCTCCACCCACATACAGACTATTCTGTGAAGCTAATTGACCTTAGCTTTCCATGTGTTAACAGGGTTATAAATTATCGAAATATTACTTGCAATCCTGGTGAAAAAACAAAAACTGCAGAGGTACTTTGGATGAGTTTGGTGGTTTCTGATAGAACAAGACACCGGTTATCTTGAAATGCAACAAAGCACTTTTACACATTCTGTTGTTTTGCTTTCTGTAAACATTCTTCCATGTCTTTTCATGTGCCTATATACGTATGCTATGTGCATTTTCTGTCAGGTATCAGTTTGTCGGTTCTTTTTCTACATTTATGTTTTAAAAACACACAAATAAAGGCTTTCATTTTTGTGCTATCTACGGTCATCCTTTTACAATAAGCAACCCACACATATATTTTTCTCCTTTTCTGAGAAATAATTTGGGCATTATTAATTTTTTCCCAAGGTATATTTAAGTAGTGTCATTCTTTCTGAGTTTCACTCATTTCATTTTCACAGTCTTACTATGATCATATATTTCTATACTAAGTGTCACCATGTCTCTTATACCCTGATAGCTCTTATTATGAGAAATCTCCACTTATATGATTAATGGACTTACTAGGATTTCCAAATATATTTTTCAAGATTTGCTTTATGGTATATTTCAAAATTACTGGTTTTCTATAAATGTAGTTACAGTCTCCTGCTAAATGATGTAGGCTATATTTTAATATATTCTTTTTGCTTTGTAATATTTAATATCTTCAGATTTTATAGGGCTATCAAAGGTATGGCCCAGTAATACCTACCTTCTTGTTCATTTCTACTTACTTTTTTAGATTTTTTGTTATCTCTGTTTGCTTCAATTTGATATATTTTATGTCTCAACTTTCTCCAACATGGGCTCGTTAACTGCACATATATAAAAAATAATGGTTGCCCTTGGGTTTTTGGTGTGCAATTTTAATTATTTAGTCTTATTTAAGATAACAAGGTTGGTTCATATACTGGTTATAAAAGTTTGGGTTTACAGTTGCAATTCCCCTAACAGGACTTTAAGAAAATTACTATACTGTCTTTTAATATAATAGTGCTGGACAAATTGGATAAACATGTGTAAAAAAATGAAAATAAACCCATTCCTTTCACCATGCACAAAGATCAACTGCAAATGGATCAGGGACCTCAACAGAAGACCTGTAACCTTGAATGCCCTGAAAGAAAAAAATAATAGGAGGAACTCTATATGAAATAGGAGTGGGGAAAAACTTCCTGAGCAAACCTCCAGTAGCCCAGGAATTAAAACAATCACTTAACCAATTGGACCTCATCAGGCTCAAAAACTACGGTACAGACAAACATACCATACTCAGAGCCAATAGACCCCCATCAAACTGGGAGATGATTTTTGCCAGCTATAACTCAGAGAGATGCCTAATTTCCAGAACTTAAAAGAACTCAAAAAATAAATAATAAAACATGAATACTACTCTATCCATGATCCCCTACCACAAAGACTGATACAGACAGCCCACAGAGGAGGATATCCAGTTGACTGGGAATGGGGAAGGGGGGCAATGAGGAATTGGGGATAACAACTTATTGTTGGCCCACTAAAAAATGTAACTCAATATGGACAGTAAAAAAAAAAAAAAAAAACATCAAAATGCCCCCCTCATATTGGGTGCTGATCTCAATAGAGAATACACAGAGGAGCAAGCACTAATAGTATTTACTCACTTAAAAAAGTGCTCAGCATCATTAAGCATCAGTGAAATGCTAATCAAAATTACAATGAGATTCCACCTTACTCTAGTCAGAATGGCAGTCATAAAGAAAACCAACAACAATAGTTGCTGGCCAGGATGTGGGGAAAAAGGAACCCTCATTCACTGCTGATGGGATTGCAAACTTGTTCAACTGCTATGGAAGGCAGTGTGGAGACTCCAGAACAGAATGGACATAGAGCTACCAATGGACCCAGCTATCCCTACTAGGCATCTACCTGCAAAATGTCACATCCCAGCATAGATATATTTGTGGAACTATGTTTATATAGCAGTTCAACTCATAATAGCCAAGAATTGGAATCAACCCTAAGGCCCATCCATGGAGGAATGGATAACAAAACTGGTACATTTACATGATGGAATTTTACTCAGCTGAAAGGAAAAATGACATATCAAAATTTAGGGGAAAATGGTCTGATTTGGAACAGATCTTTTTAAGTGAACTCTCAAGGAAACAGAGTCAAAAGCCACATATTTTCCCTCATATGTGGTTCCTAACCAGGATAACCATAAACTCCAAAAAAAAAAAAAAAAAGCCAGAAGAGAGAAGTGAGAGTTTGTGGTAGAGGAGTAAGGGATGGTGTTGGGGGAAGGGGATGACTTAAGCATGAAGCTAAACCAAAAACAATTCAAAATCATAAAATCCTCACTTGCATACTTTAACCTATTGAGCACGTAGTGGGCATCAC
>PVHP010009491.1:0-50362 GCA_004024765.1 Zapus hudsonius | reverse complement strand
CGTCCCGGGGGACGGACGGGGGGGTGCGGAGGAGAGAGCGAGCGTCCTCACACCCGCCTCAAGCACGGAGCGCTCGGCCGCAGCAGCCCCTCGCCATTTTGGTTTCCCGCGGAGCGCCGGTGCATTGTGGGAGCGCGCAGCGACCCCGCGGCCGAATGGCTGCGCTCCAGGGCCGCGGGGGGCGGGGCCCGGCGGCGCGCGCGGAAGGACACGGCGCCCTGCGGCCGCGGCCTCGGAGGAACAAAGAGGGACTCTTTAACGTCGCGGGGACGGCCGCTCCTTCCGCGGCCGACACAATGGTGACCGCTGCGCTCCCAGGCCGCCGTGGCCGGCTCACCTGCGCCTCCTGCCCCTCCGTGCGCGGGGCTGCGCGCAATGGACACCTTCACCTGGACCCCGAGGCCTACGCTCCGCATTCCCCTCCTGGAGGATGTCCCCAGAGTTCCCAGGAATTGATATGGAAATCCTCAGACTCGGGCCCTCCCCAGCCCTTGACCGTGAAAGAGTTTTGGCCGTGGTTTGTCTGCTTTGCAATCTTTCCTAATTGTAGTGAAATACAAGCGTGCTGTCCTGCGCAGGGTAGGAAGACAGAACTTTCATACTAGCATGACTCATGCTCACGGCCCGACCCCCAGCTGACAAAATGAGAGTTTGTGCTTATCTCGTCGAGGAACCCAGGACCTCCTAACAGTCACTTTTATAATTTCATAAACGTATCCTTTAGAGTTTTGTCCCAGATTACGTCACAGGGATTATATACCGTGTTTCTCCAGATATAGATAGATAGATGATAGATAGGTAGGTAGATGGATGATTTATTTCCACATAGATCTTTAAAAGCACCTCCTCTCTCTCTCTCTCTCTCTCTCTCTCTCTCTCCTTGAAAATGAATAAATAAAATAATTTTTAAAAGCACCTCTTATGGGCTGGAGAGATGGCTCAGCGGTTAAAGCACTTGTTTGCAAACCCTGATGACCTGGATTCAATTTCCCAGTACCCATGTAAAGCCAGATGCACAAAGTGGTTACATGCATCTGGAATTCACTTACAGTGACAGGAAGTTCTGGTGCGCCCAGACGGATTTTTTTTAAATATTTTATTTATTTGCAAGGAGAGAGGGGGGAGAGGGAGAGAGTGGATTTATGCCTGTAATCCCAGTGCTGGGGAGGCAGAGACAGGAGAATCCCTGGGTGTGCTGGCTAGCTAGTTTAACCAAATTTAAGGAGAGGGCTGGAGAGATGGCTCAGCAGGTAAGGCCTGCAAAGCAGAAGGATCTGAATTTGATTCCCCAGTAAAGGCAGATGCACAAGGTGGAGCATGTGTCTGGAGTTCATTTGCAGTGGCTGGAGGCCCTGGAATGCCTGTTCTCGCTCTCTTTATCTGCCTTTCTCTCTCTTTCTCTCTCTCCTCTCTCAAATAAAATAAATAAAATATAAAAAGAAGAAAAAAACCCTTATTTTAAATTTAAAAAAAGAATTAAGGTGGAGGAAGGCTGGAGGGGGTAGCGCATGCCTTTAATTTTAGCACTCAAAAGGCAGAGGTAAAATTGCTGTGAGTTTGAAGCCACCTAGAGACTACATAATAAATTCTAGGTCAGCCTGGGCTAGAGTGAGGCCCTACCTCAAAAAAAACAAAAAAGAAAAAGAGAGAGAAAGAAGAAAGAAAAAGAAAGAGGAGGAGATGGCTCAGTTACTAAAATGCTCAGCACACAAGTATGAGGAACTGAGTTTGGATTGCCAGAACCTATGTGAGACCCAGATGTGGCGCTGTGTACTTATAATACCACACTGAGGAAATAGACAGGGAATCACTGGGACCTGCTAGCTATCTAATCTACCCAAATTGGTCTGCTCCATGTTCAGTGAGAAATACCAACCTCAATCTACAGCTTCCATACACACGTGTACACACATGCACACCCACACACATACACACATGCAAAAGCAAAATAGATAAAAAATTAAGTCAAGAGCAATTGAAGACACCTGATGTCAACTTCTGGCCTCCTGTGCATGTGTGAAAAACTGCAAATTAGATACGGTGCCTGAGAGCTTTAATCCCAGAGATTAAAACTCTGGAGCACCATTCCTCTCCAAGCAGCCTTTTGTTGGCTTTCTCCTTGCTGCCCAAAGAAGCCAACAAAAGGCTGCTTGGAGAGGAATTGCTTTGTTTTGGCTCACAGACTTGAGGGGAAGCTCCATCATGGCAGGGAAAACCACAGCTTGAGCAGAGGGTGGACATCACCTCCGCCACAGCACTGCAAACAGGAAGGTGTGCCAAACACTGGCAAGGGGAAGCTGGCTATAATACCCATAAACCCACCCCCAACAACACAACTACTCCAAGGTTCCAAAATTGCCATCAGCTGGGGTTCAAGCATTCAGAACACATATGTTTGTGGGGGACGCCTGGATCAAACCATCACACTGAGGTAGGGGGATCACTGTAAGGTCAAGGCCAACCTAGGCCAGAATAAGACCCTACCTTGAAAAAAATAAACAAACAGGGGCTGGAGAGATGGCTCAGCAGTTAAAGGTGCTTGCTTGCAAAGCCTTATGGGTTCAAATTCCCAGTACCCATGTAAAGCCAGATGCACAAAGTGGTGCATGTGTATGGAGTTTGCTGGCGGGGGCAAGATGCATTGGCATGTTTATTACCTCTCTCTCTCTCTCTCTCTCTCTCTCTCTCTCTCTCTCTCTCCCTCTTTCTTTCTGTCTGCTTGCAAATAAATAAAAACAATATTTTTAAACAAAACACCCCCAAAAGTACTGGACAGGGCTGGAGAGATGGCTCAGCGGTTAAGGCACTTGCCTCTAGTGCCTAAGGCCCCCAGCAGTTCAATTGACCAGGACCCACATAAGCCAGACCCACGAGGTGGTGGCCCTGTTCTCTCTCTCTCTCTCTCTCTCTCTCTCTCTCTCTCTCTCTCTCTCTCTCTGCTTGAAAATAAAAAAAAAAAGTACTGGACAGATTGTTCCGCGGTTAAAGGCACTTGCTTACAAACACCTGACTGCCCAGGTTTGATTCCCCAGTACCCACATAAAGCCAGATGTCGAAAAAAAAAAAAAAAAGCAAAGCCGGGCTTGGTGGTGCACGCCTTTAATCCCAGCACTCAGGAGGCAGAGGTAGGAGGATCACCATGAGTTCAAGGCCACCCTGAGACTCCATAGTGAATTCCAGGTCAGCCTGGACTAGAGTGAGACCTGCCTCGAAAAACAAACAAAAAAAATTATTTATTTGATCTGGGTGTGGTGGCACACGCCTTTAATCCCAGCTCTCAGGAGGCAGAGGTAGGAGGATTGCCGTGAGTTCAAGGCCACCCTGAGACTACATAGTAAATTCCAGGTCAGCCTGGACTAGAGTGAGACCCTACCTTGGAAAACCAAAAACCAAAAAAACAAAGAAAGAAAAGAAAAACCAAATGCAACAGCTTCTTATCATATGCTTACAGTTCATTTATAATTCCTCCCTGACACAGTTGACTAACTGGTAGTCATTTTTACCATAAATTCTTCTGCTGCCTAGTACAATTCACTTTTTGTGTGTGTGCATGTGCGTGTGTGCTCTGTGTATTAGGGGCATGCATGTGCCATGGACAACCAGAGTGTGCCTGTCCTCACCTTCTACCTTCTTTGTGACAGCCTCTTTCTAATGGTCTGCTGCTAAGAACTCTAGGGGAGCTGACCCTCAAGCTTCAGGATTCTCCTGACTCTCCCATTGCCTTAGGCACATTGGGATTTTAGGCACATCTGGCTTTATGTGGGTACTAGGAACCTGAATTCTAGTCACCAAGCTTACACAGCAAGAGCTTTTAACCCCTAAGCCATCTCCCCAGCCCTGACAATTTCTTTTCATCAGTAACCAGAGGAACATAACCAAAGAGGTAATTAGGGATAAAATTTTCATGCAGCAGGAAAAATGCCTTTTACTTTTTAATATTAAAGGAATGAAAGTATATTGGGTATTTTTTTTGGTATTTCTATTGAGGCATATACCTAAGCCTTTATTTACATGTAATCCCAATATATTATGACTATATTATCCCAAGTTCAAAAACTAAAAAAAGAATATTGCTCAAAAGATTTTTATCACTGTTATAGTTTTGTTTCCTTTCATATAACATGAAAAGTATAATTACATTGTATAGTCAGCATTCTATCAAGTGAGTATTCTATTGTTTTAACTTTTTGTTTCCACATAATTGGGTTATAATGCTAGAGTTATATCTTAAGAAATGAATGTCTGCTGGGTGTGGTGGTGCACTCCTTTAATCCTGACACTCAGGAGGCTGTGAAAGACGATCACCATGTGTTCAAGGTTAGCCTGGGCTACAGAGTGAGTTCCAAGTCACCCTGGGCCAGAGTGACACACTGCTTCAAAAAAAAAAAAAAAAGAAGAAGAAGAAGAAGAAAATGAGGAAAGAGGAAGAAAGAGCCGGGCGTGGTGTCACACGCCTTTAATCCCAGCACTCGGGAGGCAGAGGAGATTGTTGAGTTCAAGGCCACCCTTGAGACTACAGAGTGAATTCCAGGTCAGCCTGGACTAGAGCGAGACCCTACCTCGGAAAAAAAAAAAGAAGAAGCTGCCAGGCATGGTGGTGCTTGCCTTTAATTCCAGCACTCAGGAGGCAGAGGTAGGAATATAGCTATGAATTTGAGGCCAGCCTGGGACTACAGAGTGAGTTCCAGGTCAGCATGAGCTAGAGTGAGACCCTAATTGGAAAAAAAATTATTTTTAAAATTTTTAAAAAATATTTTATTTATTTAAGGGGGGGGCAGACAGAGAGAATGGGCGCGCCATGGCCTCCAATCACGGCAAATGAACTCCAGACACATGTGCACTCTTGTGAGAATTTTCTACTCATAAAATAATTATCAGGTAATAAGGCAATTTGATTCTGACTGGCAGCTCCAAATGTGGTTTTGACCTAGTCTTCTCTTGTCAGACCAGATTCTTGATTCTCTCTATACTTGAAAGCTGGAGGCAAGAACCCAGTCTTGGTAATGCATGGAAATAGAGACTATAGATCAATCTGTGTAGCTGAAGATGACCTTGAACGTCTGATACTCTTGCCTGAACCACCCAAGTGCCAGAACTACAGGCATGTGCTATTATGCTTGTTTTATTTAAATATTTTATTTATTTATTTACAAAAAAAGAGAGAGAATGAGAGAGAGAAGGGGGTATGGACATGCCAGGGCCTCCTGCCACTGCAAATGAATTCCAAATGCATGCACCACTTTGGGCATCTTGTTTTACATGGGTACTGGGGAGTCAAACCCAGGTTGTCAGGCTTTGCAAGTAAGCGCCTTTAACGGATGAGCCACCTCTCCACCCCAATGCTTGGTTATAGCCAGTGCTGGAAATCAAACCCAAAGTGTCTATGTTCCTGCAAGTAACCTCTCATCCACATTGCTGTAACCCCAATAAACTGGTTCACTAATCTATAGAGTTGAGTGGAATTGTTTCTTTGGTCTGACTTCAGTGACCTTTTTAGATCTGGGATGAAAAGATGCCTGTTCATGTCTCCTCGGGAAAAGTTAACACAACACATAGATTTTAGCAAAGTTACATTTTACTATATAAATAAGTTTTAAAACAAATTCCAGCCAGACATAGTGGCGCACACCTTTAATCCCAGCACTCGGGAGGCAGAGGTAGGAGGATCGCCATGAGTTCAAGGCCACCCTGAGACTACATAGTGAATTCCAGGTCAGCCTGGGCTAGTGAGACCCTACCTCGAAAAACCAAAAAAAAAAAAAAAAAAAAACCTCCAGCTGGGTGTGATGGCACACACCTTTAATCCCAACACTAGGCAGGCAGAGGTAGGAGGATCACTGTGAGTTTGAGGCCACCCTGAGACTACATAGTGAATTCCAGGTCAGCCTGGGCTAGAGTGAGACCCTACCTCGAAATATCAAAAAACAAACAAAACAAAACAAAACAAAAACTCCAGTGTGGTGACTCAGCTGTAATTCCAGCTCTTGGGAAGATAAAGCTAGAGGATCACCACAAGCTTGAGGCCAGCCTGGGCTACAGAGTAAGACCCTATCAAAGGCCCAGGAAAGTATTACAATGATCTAAACCTGGCTCACATGCCCAGCCTGGACCAGATCCTAAAACCAAGATGAGATATCAGGCTCATCAAGTTGTATCAGGACTGGCCCTAGAACTACATAAAGTCTTTTACTACCTGCTGCCACAGAAACAAATAACTAACTAAAGATGGATGGAAGGTATTTAGCTAAAGAAAGGGGTGCTGATAATATACTATGAGCCTATTAACACACAATAACATCAAAACTTCCCTAGTAACAATTGTTAATTAAAGTTCTCAAAGGGAAAAAAAGCCATGTCTACATTAGACATTCTACAAGGCTGATGGGCAGATGAGAACTTCAGGAATCGTCGAGAGTTGGAGTGTTGCAGGTCCAGAGCCAAAATATCTTGGTCTCTCTGAGGCATTTATTGCCCACCTTTGCATGTGACTTAACACCTTGTGACTATTAGGTAACTGCTTTTGAAATGTACAAATATTAGACCCTAGCTTCCAACAACCCAAAAAGCTATGAATACCATCAGATAGCATATGAGGCTGGGCTGGGATATGGCTCAGTGGTAAGGTATCTGCCTAGCATCTGAGGCCTATAGCAAAGATTTCCCCACTGTGTTGTAACCCACCTACCTGATGTTCACACACACACATATATTGGTTTTTCAAGGTAGGGTCTCGCTCTAGCCCAGGCTGATGTGAAATCCACTATGTAGTCTCAGGCTGGCCTTGAACTCAAAGTGATTCTCCTATTTCTGCCTTCTGAGTGGAATTAAAGGCATGTGCCACTATGCCCAGTGATGTTACTATAAAACTTCATGAGACTGTTACAACATTGGAAAACAGAATTTGGGATAACATGAGCCTGGGCTAATGTTTCCAGGACATTACTGGGAACAGTTACTCATATTTGGCTCCAGAATGATCTTATTCCCTTTGAGGTGAGAGCTGTGGGGTTTTTTTAATATTGACACAATAATAGAAAAGTAACCCAAGCATAGTGGCACACACAGTTATCCCAGCAGTTGGGAGAGGGAGGCAGGATGATTAGTAGTTCAAGGGCATCATCCTTGGCTACATAGTGAGTTTCAGGCTACCAGCCTGAGCTACATGTGGTCCTATCTCAAGATATTATATGGCCAGGCATGGTGGCACACACCTTTAATCCCAGCACTGGGGAGGCAGAGGTAGGAGGATTTCAGGGAGTTCAAGGCCAGCCTGAAACTACATAGTGAATTCCAGGTTAGCCTGGACTAATGAGACCCTACCTCAAAAAAGCCACAAAAAATCATACACACACACACACACACATAAATGAAGAGGAGGGGAAAGTAAATAATGGGCTAAATGTATTTCAAATGGTAAAGCTTTTAGGGCTGGAGAGATGGCTCAGCGGTTAAGGCACTTGCCTCCAGTGCCTAAGGCCCTGGGTTCAATTCCCCAGGTCCCACATAAGCCAGACCCACAAGATGGTGGCCCTGGTGTGCACTCTCTTTCTCTCTCTCTCTCTCTCTCTCTCTCTCTCTCTCTCTCTCTCTCTCTCTCTCTCTCTCTCTCTCTCTCTCGGTGTGTGTGTGTGTGTGTATCTCTGCTTGAAAATGAATAAATAAAATATTTTTAAAAATGGTAAAGCTTTTAAAAAATAATTTTATTATTTTTTTATTTGCAAGTAGAGAGACAGAGAATTAAAATGGGTGCATCAGAGCCTAGTGTCACTGCAAACAAACTCCAGACACATACACCACTTTGTACGTCTGTCTTTACATGGGTGCTGTGGAAGTGAACCCAAGCCTTCAGGCTTTACAGCAAAGCGCCTTTAACCTCTGAGTCATTTCTCCAGCCCCTGAAGGAAGCTTCTGCCTAGCATAAGCAAGCACCTGGATTCAATCCCCAGAACCAAAAACCCTACAGTGCAGTTATGTAGGTTTCTGATCTCATGAGACTATGAAAGGACTTAGGGTCAGGCATTTGAATGTTCCCATGTTGGAAAAGCACAGGTTCTTTGGGAGCTCTCCAGGGTACTGACAATTTTAGATGGATGAACTAGATCCTAGTGCTTTTGCTTCTGACCTTGGTTCACCTTGAATCTTGCCCTCTGAGCCCACAGTCTGGACTAGACTTTCCCTCCCCCCTCCTCCTATTTCCTCTACTCCTTTACTTTTCTTTTCCCTTCCCTTTTCTTCCTTTCTTTTTTAAAAACATTTAAAATATATTTTTTATTATATTTGAAAAAGAGACAGAGACAAACATAGGAGAGTAAGTATGGGCACACCAGTGCTTCCTGCCACTGCAAATGAATTCCAGACATCTGTGCTACTTTGTGCATCTAGCTCTACTTGGTTATTGGGGAAATTGGACCATGGCTGTCAAGCTTTGCAAGCAAGTGCCTATAATCACGGAGCCTTTCTCTTGTTCTTTTTTTCTTTCATTCTTTTCCTTCCTTCCTTCATTCTCTCCTTTCTTTTCTTTTTCTTTCTCTTTCTGCACAGTATTCTTATGTAGTCCAGGCTTCCCTAAACTTGGGATATTCCTGGCTCATTGTACCTAGTACTCAAATTATAGGCCACCACATCTGAGTTCAACTCATTTTAAGGAAATTTAGTTCCATCTTCTCTCAAAGAAAAACAACAACAAAAACCCCAACATTAAAAAGCAGGAGCTGGGGCCAGGTGTTGTGGCGCACGCCTTTAATCCCAGCACTCAGGAGGCAGAGGTAGGAGGATCACCATGAGTTCGAGGCCACCCTGAGACTACATAGTGAATTCCAGGTCAGCCTGGGCTAGAGTGAGACACTACCTCGAAAAAACTAACTAACTAAATAAATAAATACAAACAAACAAAGCAGGAGCTGGGAAGATGGCTCACTGGTTAAAGCACTTGCTTGCAAAGCCTGCCTGCCCAGCTCCCAGCCCTAATTTTTTTTTGAGGCAGGGTGAATTCCATGCTGACCTGGAGCTCACTCAGTAGCCCCAGGCTGGCATCAAACTCACAGCAATCCTTTTAGCCCAGCCTCCTGAGTTACCACACCCCACAATTTTATTTTTTAATGGAGGGTCTTCACCAAGTGCCCAAGCTTACCTTAAACCCACTCTTCAGCTCCAGAAGAACCTCTTGCCTCATCCTCGGGACTATCTGTGGGTTTTTTTTTTTGTTTTGTTTTGTTTCTTTGCTATGCTATGGATCCAAGCTAGTGCTTTGCACATGCAGGTGGGCACTGAGGATTTTATTGACGTGTGAATAATGATCACCATTCTCATTCTTACTTCTCCCAACTCACTCTCACTCTCTCTCTCTCTCCCGATATACTTAACTCCAGGTGAGTGATGGTTATGCCAAATTGTTTCATTGTTTCATGATGAAATGAGTTTCAATATGAAACTTGTAGATCTTAACTTTTTTAGGGTACCAACTGCTGTGGCATTTACTTCTATTTAAATTGACTACAGAGTATATCACAAACAATATAACGGAACCAGCAGTCCTTGCAATAAAAACCAACCATATGCAGATGGTGGCAAGATGGATCACTTGGACTCTAGATGTATAAATACCATAAATTCATGTGCAGAGCTGTGAATGGAATAAAGGTTCCCACTGCATTAACCTACCTCCAACAAGCTGTGCAAATAAAGACTGAAACACGATCTCTTGTGTACATTTTTCACAATCCCAATTACTGCAACATGAGAAATGGCTTTTTTAAAGGGTAGAAACCTCAACAGCTTTCAGGACACAAAATTCATCAGTTTATAACAGGAGGCTTTTATCCATTTGGAATATTTAGTCCTTTTACAAACAATAATCTCACTGTTTAGTGGATTTTATAGCCTTGGGAGTAAAGTGCTCTAAAGTCAGGACATAACTTTAGATTTGGCCTTGATTTTCCTTTTGCATCTAAGGAGGTTCTGTAAAAGGATTCCTTTGTTAACATACACTATTTTCACTATAATGCAACATTTGTTTTGCTTCTGTTTATTCACAGCAAAAAATAAAATTATATAAGCCAACAGTTGTCTTTTAAACACATTTTTAATTGTACCTGTTTTATTTCAGGAAGCAGATTTTTTAAAATAACATAAAAATTAAAATTACAGGGCTGGAGAGATGTCTCAGTGGTTAACACTGCTTTCTCTTTCTGGTTCTCTCTCTCTCTCTCTCTCTCTCTCTCTCTCTCTCTCTCTCTTGCTCTCAAAAAATTTTTAAATTAAAATTACCCATGATACAAATAAAAATTAATACTTGGTATCTGTATTCCCATGCAAAATACTTCCCTTTTTGTTTGTTTGTTTGTTTGAGGTATGGTCTTGCTCCAGGCTGACCTGGAATTCACCATGTAGTCTCAGGGTGGTCTTGAACCAACAGTGATCCTACTACCTATACCTCCCAAGTGCTGGAATTAAAGGTATGCACCACCATGCCTGGCAAAGCACTGCTTTATAATAAAGAGGGGCTGGAAGGATGGCTCAGTGGGTAAAGGTGCTCGCTTGCAAAGCCTGAAAGCCTGACAGCTCAGAACGGACTCCCCAGCACCCACGTAAAGCAAGATGCACACAGTGGCATATGCATATGAGTTCATTTGCCCTGGCACACCTATCCTCACTCTTTCTGTCTGCCTCTTTTTCTGTGTCTCTCTCAAATAGCTAAGTAAAAATATTTTTTAAAAAGAAGGATGGGGCTGAAGAGATGGCTTAGCGATTAAGCATTTGCCTGTGATGTAGAAGGACCCGAGTTTAATTCCCCAGTGCCCATGTAAAGATAGATGCACAAGAGGGTGCATGCACCTGAAGTTTGCTTGCAGTGGCTGGAGGCCTTGGCACCCCCATTCTCTCTCTCCCTGTCTACCTCTTTCTCTCTCTCTCTCAAATAAATAAATAAAATATTTTTTTTTAAAAAAGAAGGATGGATTCGGGGTATAGTGGTGCATGTCTTTAATCCCAGCACTTGGGAGGCAGAGGTAGGAAAATGGCTTCGAGTTCGGGGCCAGTCTGAGACTCTATAATGAATTTCAGGTCAGCCTGGTCTAGAGCAAGACCCTACTTCAACCCCCCCCCCCAAAAAAAAAGAAGAATAGGAGGAAGGCAAGGGGGACTGGATGGACAGTTCAGCAGTTAAGGCACTTGCTCCCAAAGCCTAACCACCTGGGTTTGATTCCTCAGTATCCACATAAAGATTCATTAAATGATGCATGCATCTGGAGTTCATTTGCAGTGACTAGAGGCATGGCACGCCTATTCTCTATCTCTCTGTGTCTATCTCTCTCTGCTTGAAAAAATAAATAAAAATATTAAAATAAAAAAGGAAGTATCCCAGTACAGCCTTCTCTATCCTGTGGTTCTGCCATTTAGGATTAATGAAGCCAGAAGTGGTAGAAATCTGTCCATATGACCCAAGTCAGTCACAGGGTTCCAGCCGGCAGGCTACAATACCACTTGGCATCATGTAAAAGGATCGCTAAGAAGATGTCTAACGGCAAGTATAATGCTCGTCATGTGGTCCCAATCAAAATGTTCAAGGAACATGAGGCCACCTGTGCCAACAAGACAGCTATAGATGATGAGCCACTTGACCTTCCAAAGGTTCCTCATCTAAGTTTGGGATCAAATGAAAATCTTCCTAATGCTGCAAGGAGACTTCTGACCCTGATGTCTGGAAGGCAGAACAAGTGAATTATAGCCGTCCATTTGTTCTTACAACTTTTACTGCCAAAGTGCTACTTTGTGAAAGTGACCTAAGAGAATATGGTTGATAAACATCCTACCAAGTATAAGACCTGGAGAAAAGGTCAGAAAAACTGATGGAGACACTGTGACTTAAAAAGCCGGCAGAAAGAAATTTAAATCATTTCTAAACTTGAGGAAAATCTTCACATCAGTGACAACTCTTGTCATTGGCATTTTAACATGTTTGTTTAAATAAAGGATTTTTCCATTTGAAAAAGATAAAAATAAAAAGGAAAAAAGAGGGATTTGGAGATGTTTCAGTGGCTAAATTTGGTTGCAAAGCCTGCCAGCCCAGGTTCAGTTTCCCAGTATCCACATAAAGCCAGATGCACAAAGTGGCCCCATGCATCTGGAGTATGTTTGCAGTGGTTGGAGGCCCTGGTGCACCCCTACACACCCTCTTACTCTCTTTCTTTCCTCACAAATAAATAATATTTTTAAATAAAAAGGGAGGACCAGGAATAATGGCCCATGGCTTTAATCCCAGCACTTGGCTGAGGTAAGGGGATTGTCCCAAATTCAAAGGCAGCCTGGTCTATAGAGTGAGTTCCAGCTCAGTCACCTGGGCAAGAATGAAGCCCTGCCTGTAAAAAAAAAAAAATCCGGGCGTGGTGGCGCACGCCTTTAATCCCAGCACTCGGGAGGCAGAGGTAGGAGGATCACCATGAGTGCAAGGCCACCCTGAGACTACAGAGTGAATTCCAGGTCAGCCTGGGCTAGAGCGAGACCCTACCTCAAAAAACCAAAAAAAAAAAAAGAGAGAGCCAAACATAGTGGTGCTTACCTTTAATCCCAGCACTCAGGAGGCAGAGGTAGGAGGATCAATGTAGTTAAAGGCCAGCCTGAGACTACATAGTGTATTCCAGGTCAGTCTGGGCTACAGGGAGCCCCTACCTTGAAAAAAATAATAATAATAAAAGGAGAGATTGCTCAATGGTTAAAGGTGCTTGCTTGCAAAGCCTATTGGACTGGGTCAATTCCCCAGTATCCACTTTCAATCATTCGCAATCTCTCTCCTTGCAAACAAATAAAAATATTATTGAAATTGCATTTTTTTCTGGTGCTCACAGTGCCTCTAAGAGAGGCTGGAAGGGGCAGGGCAGGACTTGCTATCAGATGTCTCCTGGTTTGCTGATGTCCATCCAGCTTCAATGTGGCCTCTCAGCAGCATCCCCTGCTCGACGTCTCTCTGTGCCCACAGTCAACCACAGCCTCTCTGGGGCGTTACGACCTTTTACCTGTACAGGGCCATCTGTTCACGAACTAGATGAATGGAGTGCAACCCAGTAATTCACTGTGTAAGGTTCCTTTGTTTGCTTATTTGTGTGTGTGTGTGTGTGTGTGTGTGTGTGTGTGTGTGTGTGTGTGTGTGTGTGTGTTTGGTCAGGACAGCATAAAGGAGAGAAAAAGAGACCCAGCTAAAAAGGTGTTTTTTTTGTTTGTTTGTTTGTTTGTTTGTTTTGAGACAGGGCCTCAACTCTAGCCCAGGCTGGCCTCTAATCACAGTGATTTTCCTACCTCAGCGTCCTGAGTGCTGGGACAAAAGACATGCACTCCTATGGCAAGCTAGAATATGTTTTCTTTCTTTCTTTCTCTCTCTTTTTTTTTTTTTTTTTTTTTTTTTTTTTTTTTTTTTTTTTTTTTTTTTTTTTTTTTTTTTTTTTGAGTGCCTTTTCATGTGTTTTTTTTTAAAGTGTTTTTTAGGTAGGGTCTCACTCTAGCCCAGGCTGGCCTTGAACTCACAGTTATCCTCCTGCCTCCTGAGTGCTGGGATAAAAGGTGTGTGCCACCCCACCTGGCTCCCCTTTTCAGTTTTTGTGTTTGTTTTTTGAGGTAGGGTCTCCCTCTAGCCCAGGCTGATCTGGAATTCACCAAGGCTGGCTGCAAACTTGTCATGTAAGCCAAGGATAACTTTGAACTCCCCCCGCTTTTTTTTTCTTTTTTCTTTCTTTTTCTTTTTTTAGGCAGGGACTCACTCTGTAGCTCCAGGTTGGCCTTGAACTCATGGTGATCCTTTTACCTCAGCCTCCCAAGTGCTGGGACTAAAGGCATTTGCCGCTGTATCCAGTGAACCTTGAACGCTCCTTCCTCCACCTCCTGAGTGCTGGAAATACAGGTATGCACCACCATGCCTGGTTTATGTAGTGATGGGAAGTGAACCTACGACTTTACGAATGTTAGGCAAACACTCTACAAACTGAGCTACATCCCCAGCAAAACTTTAAAGTAATGGGCTGGGGAAATGGCTCAGTGGTTAAAGGCACTTGCTTACAAAGCCTGCTGGCTCTGGTTTAATTATCCCATACCCATGTAAAGCCAGATGCACAAAGTCATGCATGTATCCTGGAGTTTGTTTACAGTGGCAAGAGACAGACCCTGGCATGCTCAAACTTTCTCTCTCATAAATTAAAATATATTTTTAAAATTTTAAATAGGGCTAGAGAGATGGATCAGCATTTAAGGCACTTGCCTGCAGAGCCTAACGACATGGGTTCAATTCTCCAGTACCCATATAAAGCCAGATGCACAAAGTGGCACATGTATTTAGAGTTCATTTACAGTAATCTGAGGCTCTGGTATGCCCATATTCTCTCTCAAATATTTTAAAATATTTAATTTAATTTATTTATTTATTTGCACATGGACACACACTCATACACACACAAACAGAATGGGTGTGCCAGGGCCTGTAGCCACTTTTGTAAAGTTCAAATGCATGCATCACTTGGTGTATCTGGCTGTTCCTGGTTACTGGGAAATGAAATCCCGTCCTTGAGTTTATCAGGCAAGCGCTTTAGCTGTCAGCCATCTCTCCAGCCTTGAACTCCTGGGATCCTCCTACCTCTGCCTCCCAGGTGCTGGGATTAAAGGTGTGTGCCACCAGGCCTGGCCCCAATTTTATTTCAATTATACCATCATATCATCATACTTCGAAGGTTTAATTCTAAGGTGTTGATTTTCAAGATTCCCATTTTTTACAGGTTTTATTAGATTATAGATATAATTTGAGAGAAGGAAGGTAGACAGAGCTCAGGCCAAAGAGACATGAGCAGGGTTCCCAGAAATGGAGCAGTCAGAGCTTAAGAGAAGGAGGGAAGAGAATACAGAGTCCCTGCCCAGGAGAAGGAAAGAGTGAAATAAACCCAAGAAGCCCCATTGTTTTTTCTTTTATTTCTTTTTCTTTGAAAGTAGGGTCTCACTCTAGTCCAGGGTGACCTGTAGTCCCAGGCTGGCCTCAAATTCACAGCAATCCTCCTGCCTCTGTCTCCCAAGTACTGAGAGTGTGCTACCACACCCAGACTCATTTCTCTCTCTCTCTCTCTCTCTCTCTCTCTCTCTCTCTCTCTCTCTCTCTCTCTCTCTCTCTCTCTTTGGTTTTTCAAGGTAGGGTCTTGCTCTATCCCAGGCTGACCTGGAATAATCCACTCTGTTCAGGCTGGCCTTGAACTCTCTGCGATCCTCCTACCTGTGCCTCCCGAGTGCTTGGATTAAAGGCGTGTGCCACCACGCCCAGCTTCTCTTTTTCTTTCTAACTTGCTTTCTTTCTTTTTAAGGCAAGGCCTCACTGCAATGCAGGCTGACCCAAAACTCACTCTATAGCCCCAGGATGGTTCATGGTGATCCTCCTATCCCTGCCTCCCAAGTGCACTACCATGTCTGGTTTAAGAGTCCCCATGTTCTGACCAAATATCAAGGCTTAATCAGTAAATAATTTATTTAGTTTCTAGAGTCATTGCTTCTTGGTCTTTTAGCTAAGATCAAGTGTAGTATCTAGACAGAATTCTAAAAAAAAAAAAAGATTATAAACAGAGTCTGGTGATGTACCCCTGTCAGCCCAGCTCTTGGAATTTGGTGCAGGAGAATTACTGAGAGTTTGAGGCCAGCCTGGGCTACATAGCAAGGTCCTGTCTCAAGCAAACAAACATTATTATTATTTAAAAACTTTTTATTGATAGCCTCCATAATTATAGACCCTAAACCATTAGGATTCCCTCCCCACCCTCCCTCATATCTCTTCCCCCTCTCAATTAGTCTCTGTTTTGTTCCGGTGTCATCATCTTTTCCTCCCATTATGTGTAGATAGATCATTATTATTTCTTTGAGGCAGGATTTCACTCTAGCCCAGACTGACCTGTAACTCACTCTGTAGTCCCAGGCTGGCCTTGAACTCTTGGCAATCCTCCTATCTCAGCATCCTAAGTACAGGAAGTAACGGTATGCATCACCATGCATAGCTCCAAACAACACTTTCAATATGTCATCAGAACCATATCTATGCTTTAGAATGTTTTTTTTTTCATTTTCATCAACAAATAAATGACTTTTTATTTTTTAGACCCTTTTGTGGTTATGAAATAAACTTATATTTTCTTCTTGTATCATAGCCAGACCTGAGAACAACCTAATCTTTTGACTAGTGAAAATCTTATCCTTGTGCAGAAGGGGGATACACTGCTGATTGGTCAAGGGAGTAGTCACATGGGAAATACAATCTCAGATCAGTTTCCACTGCATTGTTCAAGCACAGAACAAATGGCCCACCTGGACTCTTCTGTACTAACATTTAGTGCATGGGAGAACACCAATTTAGCCCTTTAAAAATGATAATACAAGCCGGGCGTGGTGGAACACGCCTTTAATCCCAGCACTCGGGAGGCAGAGGTAGGAGGATTGCTGAGTTCAAGGCCACCCTGAGACTACAGAGTGAATTCCGGGTCAGCCTGGGCTAGAGGGAGACCCTACCTCGAAAAACCACAAAAAAAAAAAATGATAATACAGGGCTGGAGACATGGCTCAGTGGTTAAGGCACTTGCCTACAAAGCCTAAGGGCTCAGATTTGATTCCCCAGTACCCACCTGAAGACAGATGTACAAAGCACAGCATGCATCTGGAGTTCATTTGCAGTGATGAGAGGCCCGGGCACACCCATTCTCTCTCTCTCTCTCTCTCTCTCTCTCTCTCTCTCTCTCTCTCTCTCTCTCTCTCTCTCTCTTTCTCTCTCTCTCTCTCTCTCTCCTTGCAAAAAAAAAAAGTGGGGAGAATCAACCTAGATGTCCCTCAACTGATGAGTGTATAATGAAGATGTGGTTTATTTATACAATGGAGTACTAATCAGCAGTAAAGAAAAATGAAATTTGCAGGGAAATGGATGGATCTGGAAAGGATCATACTAAATGAGGTTAACTTGGGCCCAGAAAGCCAAACGCTACATGTTCTCCCTCATATAACGGCGCAGCCAGTAACCATAGATTGTTGCTAAAAAAAAAAGCATGAAGTGCATGTGTTAGTGCATATGCTAGCCATGCAGAGCCTGTCATGGGCCTACTCAAAGGGATCCTGAATCCCCAAAATGTTCCACCTAGACAAGGAACCTGCTTTCTGAGATTCTGTTCCTTCCTGCCCCTCCCCCACCCTAGCTGCTGGTCCCTCCTCGGCTTCTCTTGTCAGAGGAGGTCCTTTGATCAAATTTGGCACCTTCTGGTTAAAACACAGGCTTCGCCCTGTGATGCTCCAGCTGCTTCTCTGATAGGATCTGACAGTTTTGCTTTTCAAGAAGCCCACTCATCTTTTATCAGTTTTATCATCCTGGTATAGCTACCAGGATGGCAGATGTCAGGCAACAGTTGGAACTGTGAAATTAAGAATGAACATCAAGGGCTAGAGAGATGGCTTAGTGGTCAAGGCATTTGCCTGCAAAGCAGAAGGACCTGAGTTCAATTCCCTGGTACCCATGTAAAGCCAGATGCACGGTGGCACATGTGTTTGGAGTTCATTTGCAGTGGATGGAAACCCTGGTGTGCCCATTCTCTTTCTGTTTGCCTCTCTCTCTCTCCCTCTCTCTCTCTCTCTCTTTCTCTCTCTCTCTCTCTCTCAAATTCAATAAATAACATTTTAAAAAGGAATGAACATCAAATGCGTTTTGCTTCTTTTCCTTTTTTTTTTTTTTTCTCTTTTGAGAGGGTCTCACTCTAGTCCAGGCTGACCTGGAATTCATTCTGTAATCTCAGGCTGGCCTCAAACTCAAAATTTTACCTCTGCCTCCTCAGTGCTGGGATTAACCACAGACACAAATGAATGTCTATGTGAGAACTAAGGACATTTCATCTTCAATTTTTTTGTTGTTTTTTTTTTTTGGCAAGTTAATGTCAAAATACTGTTATTTGATTGAGTGTGGTGGTGGGTGGCCAGGGCCTCTTGCCACTGCAAATGAATGCCAGGCACTTCCACCACTTTTGTACCCAGCTTTAGGTGTGTGGGTTGGGACTTTGGAATTTAACCCAGGCTGGCAGGATCTACAAACAAGCACCTTTAATTCCTGAGCCATCATCCCAGGCCCCATAAATTGAATTCTTTTTTTAAAAAATATTTTATTTATTTGCAAGCAGAGAGATACATACATACAGAGAGTGAGAAGGAGAGAGAGAGAGAGAGAGAGAGAGAGAGAGAGAGAATTCCAGACACAGGTGCCACCTTGTGCATCTGGCCTATGTGGGCACTGGGGAATTGAACCCGGGGCCTTAGGCACTGGAGATAAGTGCCTTAACCGCTGAGCCATCTCTCCAGCCCATAAATTGAATTCTTAACCCCTCTGTCTCTCAATGTGACTATCCTTGAGGACAGGGCCTAAAAGAGTAAAATGAGGCTATATGTCTGGGCTCTAACCCAATGCAAAGTGTCCTTACAGTAACAGGAGATTAGGACACAGACACACAGAAAAGACCAAGGGCGGAGATGAAAGCCACAAGAATGAAATCAACGGCCAAACCGTGGTGTCAGATGTCCTGGCCCCAGAGCTGTGGGAAAGTAAGTTCCTGTTGCTCAGCCTCCAGTCTGAAGTGGTTGTTATAAACGGCCCAACAGCCAAGTGCATGTGCTAAATTAGCGTCCTGCATGAAAACAATTTCAGCTACACATGTTGTTTGAATCTAAGAACAATCCTCAGAGGTGTTGGTGGGATGTTATCATTTTTATTTAGCGCACTAATGACATGAGAATCCCTAAGCATGCAAAAGTGGCAGAACATAGGGCCTGAACTCAAGTATTCTGACTCTAATCCTCTCTATCAATTCCCTGGTTAAGAACTACATGGTGGCACAGGGCCTTAATCCCAGCACTCAGGAAGCAGAGGTAGAGGATCACCAGGAGTTTGAGGCCAGCCTGGGACTACAGTGAGTTCCAGGTCAGCCTGGGCTAGAGTGAGAACCCACCATGGAAAAAAAAAAAAGAAGGAAGGAAGGAAGGAAGGAAAGAAAGAAAAGAAAGAAACAAACAAACAAACGAAGAAAGAAAGAAAGAAAGAAAACGAACGAACTACTGTGGCGCTGGAGATGGCTCAGCGGTTAAGGTGCTTGCCTGTAAAACCTAAGGACCTGGGTTCGACTATGCCCCAGTACTCATGGAAAACAAATTGGTGCATGTATCTGGAGTTTATAGCAGCCAGACGCCCTGGCATGCCCACTCTCTGTCTCTGGTACGGAGGCCTTCACTGGTCCTCAGAGTGAAAGCACCTTCCTCTGCCGTGCTATTGGGCAGGCTGTTTCTCCTACTGCACGATCTAGCTCTAAAATCCCCTTTCCTGAAAACTTCACTGTGCTTTCCCTTTTTTGTTTTGTTTTTCGAGGTAGGGTCTCTCTAGCCCAGGCTGACCTGGAATTCACTATGTAGTCTCAGGCTGGCCTTGAACTCATGGTGATCCTCCCACCTCTGCCTGGGATTAAAGGTGTGCGCCACCACGCCCAGCATGTGCTTTCCCTTTGGACTCCCACATTTTGTGTTTCTACAATTGTATTTATAAAATTGGGAAACAGGGGCTGAAGAGATAGATCAGTGATTAAGATGCTTGCCTGCACAGCCTAATGACCCTGGTTCCATTCCCCAGTACCCACGTAAAGCCAGATTATACAAAGAGGCACATGCATCTGGAGTTTGCAGCCGGTGGAGGTCCTGGCACACCCATTCTGTTTCTCTCTCTCTTCTCTCTCTCTCTCTCTCTCTCTCTCTCTCTCTCTCTCTCTCTCTCTCTGCTTTTAAATAAATGAAATATTAAAAAAATAAATAAAGTTGGGAAACAAATGAGCAGAGTGGGAAGGGCAAGGTCCGTGGAGGTAGGCAGAATATTGAATCCTGACCATTCTTCCAGGTCTCATTCATCAAAGAGCTTTTGCTGAGTGTGAGTTAGTTACATGAAAAGCAGAGACACGTTCCAGGAATTCAAAGATGGCGAATCCTCCGGACATGGTAGCACACGCCTTTAATCCCAGCACTCAGAAACTAAGGTAGGAGGCTAACCATGATTTTGAGGCCAGCCTGGGCTACAGAATGAGTTCCAGGTCATCCTGAGCTAGAGTGAGACCAAGCTTAACAACAACAACAGCAGCAACAAAAAGACAGAGGCTAGAGAGATAGCTCAGGGGTTAAAGGCCCTTGACTGCAAAGCCTGATGGCCTAGGTTCAATTCCCCAGTACCCGTGTAGAGCCAGATAAACAAAGTGGTACATGTGTCTGGAGTTACTTTGTTTGCAGTGGCAGGAGGCTCTGGTGCACCCATACTCTCTGTCTCTCTGTCCATCAATCTTTCTTTCTGTCATAAATAAATAAATAAAGTACATGGTACTGGGGAATTGAACCTGGGCTGTCAGGCTTTACAAAAAAGTACCTTTAGCTGGGCGTGGTGGCGCACGCCTTTAATCCCAGCACTCGGGAGGCAGAGGTAGGAGGATTGCTGTGAGTTCAAGGCCACCCTGAGACTACATAGTGAATTCCAGGTCAGCCTGGGCTAGAGAAAGACTCTACCCCGAAAAACAAACAAACAAACAAAAAAAAAAAACCTTTAGTTATTTTCTTTAATCCTTTTTCCTTCCTTCCTTCCTTCCTTCTTTCCTTCCTTCCTTCCTTCCTTTGCAAGCAGAGAGATATAGAGAGAAGAGACAGAGAGAATGGGTGCACCAGTGCTCCAGACACTGAAAATGAACTCCAGATGCATGCACTACTTTGTGCATCTGGCTTTACATAAGTACTAGGAAATTGAAGCCAGGTCATTAGGCTTTGCAGGCCACTCTGTTGGGGGCAGGCAATTCACCTCCTTCGTTAGTTTCAACAGATCAAAGGAACAGATGGACGAAAAGCCCTTACTCCCTTCTCAGGAGAAAAAAAAATTCATCACTGGTAAAGAAGGTCTGAGTTTAAAGGAATGTCTGTAAATAGACAACCAGATGGTTGCCATGAGATTAGAGTGACCACTTAGATGTGGCCAGGATGTGGGTTAAAAGGCCATGAACCACCTGTGGGTCATAAAAAAATAGCAGACAACTGCTTAGAAAAGATAGCGGACAACTGTTTAGTAGGGATTGTAGAGAACTGTGAAGTTCCCATGCTTGTAATCTCAAACAGCCACCTGTATAGATAACTATGAAATGTCATATGCCTGAAAACTCAAACCTATAAAACCTAGTGAAGAAGGCAGAAGGGGGTCCGGGGACAGAGGATCCACTTTTGATCCTAATCCCAGACCTCAGCATGCTGAATAATAAAAACCTCACTGTGTGACTTCCATTATCGTGTGTGTCTTCTGTTCTGTGAGGAATGCTCGACTTCGGACCTCAACAATTGAAGGGCTGCAAACCATGGAAGGTGAAAACTAGGGGCAATACACATTGGCCTTGGCTATGCCAGGACAGAGTGAGAGCTTGAAGGAGGGGAACACACTTGGCCCAGGGAGGGAGGCTGGGGAAATGAGAGTGCCCACCCACGGGTAGATGCAGAGTGGGAACCCAGTCATGGTGGGTTCAGAGCCCATAAGGCAGATAAGAGCCGGAAACTAGGATTAAGAGACGGCTCGTGTCCCTTCCCGCTCATGGCTGAGTGGGGCCGGGGAATTGTCCAGGCCACTAGGGATGAAGAGCTGGGAGCCAGGGAGCGAAGGTCTCAGCAACTGGAAAGAGGGGGCTTTGCATAAGGGGCTGCCACTTTTATAGGTAGGCAGGGGGAGCTCGGATTGGTGAGAAAATCTGGAGGAAGGATCATAGAGTCCACCCACACCTGGGGCTAGGGTCTAGACTGTTCCACTGTGGACAGCAGGGTGTGGATTTCGTCCTGCCAGGAGTTTTGGATAGGATGTGGAATGGCATCTCCTGGTTCCCTCTGGGCCTCTGTCCCTGACTGAAACTGCTAATTAAACTCGCTTTCTCCTATTCTGTCTCATTGGGACTAAAGATGTGTGCCACCATGCCCAGCAAGCAAGCACCTTTAACCACAGAGCCATTTCTCCAGCCCTGTCTTGCATTTTGAAACAGAGGCTCACTTTGTATTCAATGCTTGAACTTGGGACAATCTGCCCCTGTGCTGGGACTAGACCATGTGCCTCCACGCCTGGCTCTGATCATTCTTTTTCTTTTCTTTTTGGTTTTTCGAGGTAGGGTCTCACTCTATCCAGGCTGACCTGGAATTCACTATGTAGTCTCAGGGTGGCCTTGAACTCACAGCAATCCTCCTACCTCTGCCTCCCGAGTGCTGGGATTAAAGGCATGCGCCACCACGCCCGGCTTTTTATTTTTATTTTTTTCGAGGTAGGGTCTCACTCTAGCCCAGGCTGACCTGGAATTCACTATGTCCAGTTCAATTTTTAAAGTAACAACTGCAATATAAACTGTGTTCTCTGCTAGTAAGAAGTTTGCAAATTGAAGAGTGAGACCCTACCTCGAAAAAAAAAAAAGAAGTTTGCAAATTGAATATCTAAGCATAGTGGCACATGACTGTAGTCTCAGTACTTGGGAGGGAGGAGGCAAGAAGATCAGGAGCTCAAGGTCATCTTCAGCTACATAGTGAGTTCAAGGTCAGCCTTGGTTACAGGAGATGCTGGCTCAAACAAATAATAAAGCAAAAAGAACAGCTTGTAGCCGGGCGTGGTGGCGCACGCCTTTAATCCCAGCACTTGGGAGGCAGAGGTAGGAGGATCGCCGTGAGTTCAAGGCCACCCTGAGACTACAGAGTGAATTCCAGGTCAGCCTGGGCTAGAGCGAGACCCTACCTCAAAAAAAAACCAAAAAAAAAAAAAAAAAAGAACAGCTTGTATCTAAGCATGTAAACTGGGCTTGGTGGAGCATGCCTGTAATCTATGCAGGCAAAACAGCAGGACCAGTGGTCTACATACTGAATTCTAAGACAGGGCTATTACTACACACAGTAAAATGTCTAAAAAAGCCGGGCGTGGTGGCGCACGCCTTTAATCCCAGCACTTGGGAGGCAGAGGTAGGAGGATCGCTGTGAGTTCGAGGCCACCCTGAGACTACAGAGTGAATTCCAGGTCAGCCTGGACTCGAAAAACCAAAAAATAAAAAAAATTTAAAATGTCTTAAAAAAAGGGGGGAAGCCAGGCATCGTGGTTTATGTCTGTAATCTCAGGACATAGGAGGCTATGTCTGGTGAGTTGCCATGAGTTCCAACCACCCTGGACCTGATCTAGTAAATAAATAAATGGCGGGGAGGTGGTTAAGTGGGCAAAGCAGTTTCCAGAGTATGAGGACCTGAGTTCAGATCCACAGGCCCCATGGAAATGTCAAGCGAGGTAGTTAGTACACGCCTATAATCCCAATACTAGGGAGGTAGAGGTAGGAGGGAATCCATGGGGCTCACTGGCTAGCTAGCTCTTCTAGCTAAATTAGTGAGCCCTGGTTTCAGAGAGAGAGAGAAAGAGAGAGAGAGAGAGAGAGAGAGAGAGAGAGACCCTCTTTCAAAGAGTAAGATGAAGAGCAACTGAGGAAGACACTGGACACTGAACTCTGGTCTTCACATGCGCACACACATGTGCCCATGCATAAAGAAACATGCATAACACACGCATGCACATCTTAACCTCTGAGCCATCTTCCCAAACCCTGATAGGATGTGCTCTGTGTGTGTGTGTGTGTGCAGATGTGTGAAGCCATGCATATGTGTGTGGGGACCGGAGGAAGGCATCAAGTGTCCTCTATGACTTTTCAACCTGCTTTCCTTGAAAGAGTGTCTCTCACTGAACCTAGAGCTTGCAATGACTGGCTGAGCAGGAAGCCCCAGCAATCCCATCTCTCCAGCCCTCCCAGGAATCCTGCCTCTTTCCCCCTCTGAGCTGGGCTAAAGGACCATGCCCAGCTTCTTTTGTTTGGTCTCACCTGGATTTCACCCTGTAGTCTTAGGCTGGCCTCAACTCACAGTGATCCTCCTACCTCAGCCTCCCAAGGGCTGGGATTAAGTGTGCCCGTCGTCTACGTCGGTTTGGGGGGTCAAATTTAGGTCCTTATGCCATCTCTCCAGTCTGTGCCTTTTACTTTGATTTATTCATTGATTTCTAGCTCAGGCTGACCTGGAACTCATTCCATAGTTACAGACTGGCCTCAAACTCACCTCTGCTTCCAGAGTGCTGACATTCAAGTGTGCCCCACCACACCTAGCTACTTTAAAATTTTTTTAAGTATCTTTATTATGAATAATTAGATACACTGTACGAACAAATCTTGTGAAGATATCCACATTTCCCTCCTCTCTGTCCCCAACTCACTGGGGACCCTTCTCGGTGCACATGCTGGATCTGTCCATGGGGAAGAGGGTTATGAATTGAAGGAAAGGCAGAGGCTGGTTTGTAAGAGTTTTGTCGCCCTCTAGTGTCCAGTATTAACAATACTATCTACCAGCATTGTTCTTGTTACTGTTTTTTTTCTTTTTTTGAGGCCCCAAAAAGTGGGCAAGACATTAATTTAAAACTAGTTCCAGGGGCTGGAGAGATGGCTTAGCAGTTCAAGACTCTTGCTTGTAAAGCGCCCTGGTGTTTAAGCGCTTACTCTCTGGAAGTAATGGCCTCAGTCCAAGCGCCAGCTTTTCACTTAGGAGTTTGAACTGCAGCAAGTGCTGCTTGACCATCCCAAGGCTTAGATTTCTGTCTGTAAGAAATGTGATACCCAGCCCTCCTGAAAGCTGGGCGGTGGCTCACACATATCATCTCCGGAGGCTGAGGTAGGAGGATCACTGTGTGTCTGAAGCCAGGTTGGGTTACAATAAGATCCTGCTTCAAAATCATAAATAAATAAGCAAATAAATAAATAAATTAGTTGAGTTAATATTTGTAGGGCACTCAGAATAGTACCTATCACATTGTGTAAATGTTGGTCAAATAAACTGGAACAAATTACAATAATGGCCAGGATTGGTGGCTCACGCCTGTAAGCATGAGAGGCTATAAAACAGAGTATTACCAAGAGTTTCAGGATAGTGTGAGACCCTACAGTGTGAGACCCTGTCTCAGGCAGAGCTAGGAGGATGCCTGTGAGTTGGAGGCCACCTGAGACAACAGCCTGGGCTACCTCTACCTTCTACCTCTGTCCCACTCATACTTTTTTTTTTTTTTTCCGAGGTAGGCTCTTGCTCTAGTCCAGGCTGACCTGGAATTCACTATGCAGTCTCAGGGTGGCCTTGAACTCAAGGCAATCCTCCTACCTCTGACTCCTGAGTGCTGGGATTAAAGACGTGCACCACCACACCCAGCCCACTCATACATTTTAAAAAAACATTTTATTTACATTTAAAAAAATTTGTTTATTTATTTATTTGTAAGCAGAGAGAGACAGAGAGAAGAGAAACAGACTCATAGATAGAGAATGGGCATGCTAGGGCATCTAGCCACTGGAAACGAACTTCAGATGCATGTGCCACTTTGTGTATCTGGCTTTTCATGGGAACTGGGGGAATTGAACTTGGGTCCTTAGACTTTGCAGGCAAGCGCCTTAACTGCAGAGCCATCTCTCCAGTTCTCACTCATACATTTTTAATACAGCTAGATTTTACAGTCATGGATTTGTTTCCTGGAACTCTCCCACCTCCTAAGTAATTCTATTGTTGTTTGCATACATTAAGTTTCAGTCTTTAAAATATACATTTCCACAGGTTTTGACAAACACCTTCTGTGCCTGGTGTCTCCATCTGTCCCCACCCTGAAGTCATGAAAGCAGCTCCATAGCTCTGTCCTTGTTAGAATGTCACATAATTAGAATTGCATAGCTACGGCCATTTCACACTTTCTTCTTTCACTTAATGACATTCATTTAGCCTGGGGCAATCACTGAGTGGTAGAACATTTGTTTAGCATGTGTAAGGTCCTGGGTTTGATCCCAAGCTCTGAAAAACAAAATGTATGTGGAAAAAACTCAAATGTAACAAGCATTTAAAGGTCCTCTATGTCTTATTTATTTATATATGTATTTATTTATTTATTCATCTGAGAGACAGCGAGATAGCATGAGCACGCCAGGGCCTCTGCCAGTGCAAGTGAATTCCAGATACATGTGCCACTTTGTGCATCTGGCTCTATGTGGGAACTAGGGGCTTGAACCTGGGCCAGCAGGATTTCAAACAAGTGCCTTTCACTGCTGAGCCATCTTTCCAGCTCCTCTATGTCTTTTCCTGGCTTCATGGCTCATTACTTTTTATCTCTGAATACTACTATTCCACTCAGTAAAACTGTTTTTTTTTTTTTGGTTTTTCGAGGTAGGGTCTCACTCTAGTCCAGGCTGTCCTGGAATTCACTATGTAGTCTCAGGGTGGCCTTGAACTCACGGCAATCCTCCTACCTCTGCCTCCCGAGTGCTGGGATTAAAGGCGTGCGCCACCACGCCCGGCTAGTAAAACTGTTTTTTAACAGTTGAAATTACAGAGAAAATCACAGCCATTCACCCTCATAATGCTGGAAAACCCTTTGTAGCCACTGGAGGATAACGGCCACCAATGACATGAATAAGCAGACTATGAAATCAACCAGCCAGTCAAGAAGTACACACTTGTGCAACAGTGGCATGCAGACTGTGCAGGTAACAAAACTGTTCTCTGATTGGACACAAGGCCTGCTCAGTTGGGGAGAATGAATATCAGGTACTAGAAACCAAGTCAGGATCCCATTATCATAAAACTCCTAGATTTCAGAGAGAAGCCCCCACTGCTCTCTGGAAAAGAAAAGTGGGTTTGTATACACACATATACACCCTTTCAAATTTGCATACATTCTTTAACTCAACTTGCTCACTCTTGTTTGGAGAATCTATTTTATTTTGGACTGGAGAGTTGGCTCAGCGGTTAAGGCACTTGCCTCCAGTGCCTAAGGCCCTGGGTTCAATTCCCCACGACCCACATAAGCCAGACCCACAAGGTGGTGGTCCTGGTGTGCGCTCTCTCTCTCTCTCTCTCTCTCTCTCTCTCTCTCTCTCTCTGCTTAAAAATAAATAATAAATAATATATATATATATATATATATATATATATATATATATATATATATATATATATAAAGCAGCAGCAGGAGAGTGAGCAGAACTCTGCAATGGGGATCTGGCTCTAACACCCTAAAGCCCGCCCCCAGCAACACACCTCCTCTAGCAAGGCTCTAACTTCCAAATTGCCATCAGCTGGGGGCCAAGCATTTGATTCAAACAAGCATATAGTATGAACCCAAGAGTTCCAAAGCAGTCTTTAGAATCCTCCTTAATCCTGCATTCCTCTCATTCCCTTCCTTCTTCCTGCTAATTGGATGGATTTGATAGCTTCAGATGAGTAGCTAGCTATCTGAGCCATGAACGGCTCTCAGAAGATATGCAGGCCAGGCAGCCTGACTCTGGACTTTTGTTTATTAAAAAAAAATTTTTTTTACTAAACCGGGCATGGTAGAGCACGCCTTTAATCCCAGCAGAGGTAAGAGGATCGTGATGAGTTCAACACCACCCTGAGTGAGTTCCAGGTTAGCTTGGGCTAGAGTGAGACCCTACCTTGAAAAACCAAAAAATATATATATTTTTTACTGAGGGCTGAAAGCTTTCTTAGTAGGTTAAGATACTTGCCTGCAAAACCTAAAGACCAAAGGTTCAATTTCCAATACCCACGCAAGGCTGGATGCACAGAGTGGCAATGAATCTGGAGTTTGTTTGCAGTGGCTGGAGGCCCTGGAGTACCCATTCTCTCTATCATCTCTGTTCTCTCTCTTTCTGCTTGCAAATAAATAAATAAAAATAAAAGAAAGAGGGCGAGCCTCTTTCGCTGTTATGGAACTTTCCCTCAATCTGTTGTTTCAATAAATACTTTCCTCCCCCAAATTGTACCTGGTTTGAAGATTGATCCCAGCGGCGTGTGGCTATGACAGGGAGGAAAAGGTTTATTTTGGTTTACAGGTTTTGCTTTTATTTTTATTTTCAAGCAGAGACAGACAGAGAAACAGAGAATGGCCGCTGCACATGAACTCTAGATGTATGCGCAACTTTGTGCATCTGGCTTTATGTGGGTTCTGGGGAATGGAATTCAGGTCATTAGGTTTTAAAGGCAAACACCTTAACCACTGAACCATCTCTGCAGCCTGTTTTTTTAAAACTTATTTATTATTAATAATTAGATACATAGCATGATCAAGTCTTGTGACGGTGCCCCCATTTCCCTCCTCCCTGTCCCCAACCCGCTGAGGGCCGTCCTCAGTGGGATTGCTGTAACAGTCCATGGAATAGGGGGCTATGAATTGTACAAGCCACAGCCTGCTGTTTTTTTGTGTGTGTTGTTAAGGGGGGGGCAATGCCTCTGAATCTTTTTTTTTTTTCCGGTTTTTTGAGGTAGGGTCTCACTCTAGTCCAGGCTGACCTGGAATTCACTCTGTAGTCTCAGGGTGGCCTTGGACTCACGGCAATCCTCCTACCTCTGCCTCCCAAGTGCTGGGATTAAAGGCGTACACCACCAAGCCCGGCTGCCTCTGGATCTTCTCCCCCACTATTTTGTTGTTTGTTTGTTTGTTTGTTTGTTTGAGGTAGGGTCTTGTTCTAGCCCAAGGTGACTTGGAAATCACTATATAATCTCCAAGTGGCCTCAAATTCAACTATCCTTCTACCTTTGCCTCCCAAGAGCACCATACATGGCTAAATTTATAATTTTTTTGTTTGTTTTTTTCAAGGTAGGGTCTCACTCTAGTCCAGGCTGACCTGGAATTCACTATGGAGTCTCAGGGTGGCCTTGAACTCATGGTGATCCTCCTACCTCTGCCTCCCGAGTGCTGGGATTAAAGGCGTGCGCCACTACGCCCGGCTAAATTTACAGTTTTGAGGGGAAGATTCATCATGGTGGGAAAACCTGGCACAATTTAATCCATCAGCCAAGGGAAGGAAGAAAGAAGTCTGAATGAACTAGCTCTGAACATCCAGTGGGCCAATAAATCACCCCAAGTGACACAGGTTCCACCTCCCAAAGGATCCACCAGCTGGGGATTAAGTAGGAGGCTTAATCACAAGCACATTTTATATTCAGACCACGTGCCGTGCCGTAACAAAGAACTCTGGCCCAAAATGTTGATTGGGCTCAAGTAGAGAAACTCTAGTTGACTATAACCATACGCCACGGACTCTGAACTCCAGCTACTTTTTATTTTATTTATTTATTTATTTATTTTTAACAAGCCTGGCATGGTGGCTTACACCTTTATTTTATTTTATTTATTCATTTTCAAGCAGAGAGAGAGAGAGAGAGAGAGAGAGAGAGAGAGAGAGAGAGAGAGAGAGAGAGAAAGACAGAGAGAACCAGGGCCACCGCCTTGTGGTTCTGGCTTATGTGGGTCCTGGGGAATTGAACCAGGGGCCTTAGGCACTGGAGGCAAGTGCCTTAACCGCTGAGCCATTTCTCCAGCCCTCCAGCTACTTTTTAAATTTTATTTTATTTTATTTTTTGTTGAGGCAGTATCTCACTCTAGCTCTGACCTGGAACTCAGTAGCTCCAGGCTGGCCTTGAACTCAAGACGATTCTTCTGTCTCCGAATTAAAGGCATATGCCAACATGCCAGGCTGAACTCCAGCTGTTAGGTCTGAACTCAGGCCCCAAAAAGGAGCCCACCCGAAGGACCTCAGCTTCCCCTGAGGAGAATTCTGGAATTGGTATGAGGATCTTCAAGAGAAGTAGCAACATGGAAGCCAGACTCCAACAAGAGTTAGAGATAAAGCCGGCCTTGCAAAATCCCACCATGCTGTCTCTCTGGCCGGAGGGACATTCCTTCCCCATCCTGAGAGCTACGTGACCCCCTGCCCCCCACCTGGCCCTGGACTCTTACAGCCTCACCTCCCCTTTTTAACCCCCAAATCTGCCCATTCCAGGTGGCTGTTCTCCACGCTGTTGAGATTGCCCACAGCTCTGTGTTCTTTCTTTGAATAACCTTTTCCCTTCCTTTCAGAGTGGTCTCTGGTCTCAAACCTTACTCCAGCCACTCTTGGAAATCAGGTAAACATGGATCACTTAGCCTGGATAGCAGCTTGGAAATAGACAATCCAGACTTTCGTGGTCAGCATCATTAAGCAGACTTGACCTGCAAATTGCTGTCTGAATATGAAATCGCTTATACCCCAAAGTCCCTCCCACACGGAGAGAACTGGGCTCACCTCAGGCTAGCTGAGGCTACATGTTAAAAGCCAACAAGGTGAAACCTGAGCTCTAAAACAGGAACACGCTGGGGGATCTTGAAGTGTCAAATAGAAAAGTTCTCTATGGAGAGCAGAGTTGACAGGTACTTTCTCTTTCCATGTGTTTATCCATCTGGATCCTAATGTGGGAATCACTCCCCCCCCAGCCCCCAACATTCCCAAGGCTGAGGCTTGTGTAGAAGACCCAGGCCAAAGGAGCCAGAGAGAACAACAGATCTATTCTGGATTTTGCAGTTGAGTTGCTGTTTGAACTGGAGTCACCCTTGACTTTCCCAGGTGTCAGCTTTTCACACAGGAGTGAAAGTCAAAATTGCCATTAGCTGGAGGGAAGGCCTGAGGGAAAGAGAGGAAGTGCAAGTTGACTGAGCTGCTGTTTGGGCTAGACCTTCTGTGCATAAATGAACAAGCCTAAACCTCAGAATGGCCCTGTCAGCTCCAGGATGACAGAACTGTGGGAATGCAAACCTACGTATATTCATGCGCCTGCATTACCATACCTATATTTTTATTTCTCATATTAATAATTAGATCACAAGAGATACTTTTATACTCCATTTTTTTTGCCCAATTGCATCAAATATTATCTGTTTGCTGATTATATGCAAAGCAAAAGGCTTGACGTTATATGGTTCCTGACCATGAAAGGCTTTCATTCCCATGGGAAAGCAGTCACAAGAACAAATCACAATACAAGACAACGGCAACATGTCAGAAATAGACCTAAAGTGTTATGGGCTCCCAGGGAACAGAGTCATTGTTTTCTTTCTTTCTCTATAAGCAATGAACTTAGGACAATTAAGCAAAACCTTGACTAAGACTGTTTAATTACACATAGCTTAAGAACTTGTGTGTTAAAATTACTATAGTGTAAGGAAGTGGATCTAGACCAGCTTCTGGAAGATTTACATAACTCAGTGATAACAGTGTTTACTTTTTAAAAAACATATTTATTTATTTATTTATTTATTTATTTATTTTTTGGTTTTTTTTTTTTTTTGAGGTAGGGTCTCGCTCTAGTCCAGGCTGACCTGGAATTCACTCTGTAGTCTCAGGGTGGCCTCGAACTCATGGCAATCCTCCTACCTCTGCCTCCCGAGTGCTGGGATTAAAGGCGTGCGCCACCACGCCCGGCCAACATATTTATTTTTACTTTATTTATTTATTTGAGCGAGAGAGAGAAAGAGAGAGAGACAGAGAGAGAGAGAGAGAGAGAGAGAGAGAGAGAGAGAGAGAGAGAATATGGGCATGCCAGGGCCTCCAGCCACTACAAACAACCTCCAGATGCATGTGCCACCTTGTGCATCTGGCTTTATGTGGGTACTGGGGAATTGAACTCTAGTCCTTCTGCTTCAAAGACAAGTGCCTTAACCACCGAGCCATCTCTCCAGTCCCATAAAAGTATTTTCAACTGGCCAGCAAATGAAATTTTAAAAATCCAAATAAACATTTTTTGAAATTTGAAAGAGAGAGAGAAAATGGGACTGGAGAGACGGTTCAGTGTCAGAGCCTAAGGACCTAGGTTCGATTCTTCAGAACCCATATAAAGCCAGACGCACAGGTAGCACATGCATCTGGAGTTTCTTGGCAGTGGTTGGAGGCCCTGGAGCGCCCATTCTCTCTATCTGCCTGTTTCTCTGCTCCATCTCAAATAATAAATATTTTTAAAGAGAGAGAGAGAGAGAGAGAGAGAGAGAGAGAGAGAGAGATTGGAGTGTGTGGGCATGCCAGGGCTCTTCAAATGAACTCCAGAAGCACATGCCGCTTTTTGCTATGGCTTTAAATGGGTACTGGGGAATTGAACTCCAGTTGGTAGGCTTTGCAAACAAGCACCTTTAACCACTGAGCCATCTCCCAGATCTAAATTCACTCTTTTATCACCACACTCTTGGGTGAACCAGAGTCTCAAAGAACTACCTAATACTTTCCAAAGGCAGTATCCTCAATCACCTAAATGCCTCCTGATAGGCTCCACCTCTTTTTGGGAAAGGTGCTTTGGAAAGGGTCTCATATAGCCCAGGCTGGTCCTGAACTCATGATCCTCTCATCTCTATCTCCTAAGTGTTCTACAGGTGTGTGCCACCACACCCTACCTTAGGCCCCACCTCTTAAAGGTCCCCTACCATCTCTTAACACCATCACATTTCTTGTTGTTTGAATGTAAAATGTCCCTCATAGTCTCATGTATTTGAATACTTGGTCCCCAGCTGATGGCATTTTTGGAAAGTTGTGGAATCTGGGAGGTGAAGCCATGCTGGAGGAGGTGTATTATTGGGGACAGATTTTGAGGCTTATCAGTCCAGCCCAATGGGTGTTGAGTGCCAGCTCAATCAAAGTTTCTTACTTCCTGCTGCCATGACATGATGTGACCCCCAGGCTACCTGCTCTGCCATGCTTTCCCTGCCCAGATGAAGCTTCCTCTTGGCACTATAATAACACTGGTGACCCATCTTCTAACACATGAAACTTTGAAGGTTATACTTACACCCTAGCCACACTATAGAAGTGGACATATGGATAATTTCCGTTTTCAGACTAGCATGAGTAATACGGCCATGAATATTTGAGTGAAAGTTGTCTTGTGGACATTTTATTCAATTCTCTTTTGTTATACAACCAGGAGTAGAATCGCCTGGTCATAAAATGGATCCATATGGAATCCCGCAGAGAGGAACGAGGGACCCACAGCCACAGACATTCAATCTACACAGGATAAGCCAGTGAGACAGAAACCAGCGATCTTCGACACAAAGACCCCTAAACTCACAACCTTAAAGCAGCCTTAATACTCATCCACCACGACTCAGGGAACTATGTGGAAGAGGGGGCGGAAAGATTTTAAGAGCCGTGGTGGGGGAGAGTATCCAGAGGCATTGCACCCTTCAGTATCAACACACTTGGGCCAGGAGGACCCGGCTGAGTACTAGGCTATCCAGGGTCCCCTGCCACAAGGACTGATCCAGACGGCCCACAGAGGAGGATATCCAGCTGATTGGGGATGGGGAGGGGGGCATTGGGAAATTGGGGATAACAACTCATTGTTTGCCCACTGAATAATGTAACTCATTATGGACAATAAATATATATTTAAGAAAAAAAATGGATCAATTTTCAAGGCCAAGGCTCTAAGGAAGCTTTTTTTTTTCCACTCACAGTGAAAAAGCAGTCTACCTCCAAGCACTCTGCCTCCTGAATGCTTAGATTAAAGGCATGTGCCACCACACCCCTGACCCTACCTAGCCTCCCCCATTATCAACACAAGGAAGCTCTGAGTTGTCCATATCTACCAGTAAATTGCTTCTTGGTGTGAACTGCTTTGATGAGAGGCAAGTCCCTAGCTGGGGGCTGGAGAGATGGCTCAGTGGTTAAGGCACTTGCCTGCAAAGCCTAATGACACAGGTTCAATTCCTCAGGACCCACGTAAAGCCAGATGCACAAAGTGGCTCATGCATCTGGAGTTCATTTGCAGCAGCAGAAGGCCCTGGTGTGTATTCTCTCTGTCTCTCTCTTTGTGTGTCTCTGCTTGCAAATAAATTTTAAAAAAATATTTATTTTTTTGTTTTGTTTTGTTTTTTCGAGGTATGGTCTCACTCTAGCCCAGGCTGACCTGGATGGAATTCACTATGTAGTCTTAGGGTAGCCTTGAACTCACTGCAAAAAACAGTACCTAATTGAATTACTTTTTCCTAGCCCCATTGGAGAGCAATTGTATTTAGCAAGGGGAGAGGGATAGGAGCTTAATTTTAGAACTTGGGTCAGGTGGAGGAAGATATTTGTACTAGAACTCTTTTCTCATGACAGAAACATAAGTAGATTAGGCAAAGGCGGGACATGGTTTTGGCAGCCTCTCATAAATACAGTGGGGATATAGCTGGGATTTAAAGATGTCTGGAACCAGGAGAGCTAGTGGCACTATTTTTGGCATCTCTCAGCAGGAGGCCTCGTTCCCCTCAGTCTGTGCCTTCCTTCGCAGCATGGTGCCATCACACAGGACTGTCAGCAGCTCCCCCACCTTAGGACTTGCAGCTTTGACTTTGAAGAGATCTCGGTTTTCTTCTTGAGCACAAAACAAAACAAAAAGCTGGGGATGGTGCTTGTCAACTGAGCTTGTGATGTGACCCAGCCTTGTCCACTGTAAGACATGACTGCGGTCAGAGCATGAAATCCTCGGACTGGGCCACTTTGGGTCATGTCTCCACACACAGACTCAAGACAACTGAGAGCAAGGAGCAGGATTTGAGGTAACCTGGCACATGGTTGCTGCAGAGGAAAAGAACGCTGTTCCCTGAAGAAGGGGGGAGTGCTGGGCCACACAAGCCAGGTGCCCAAGAGAACATTCCTAGCTGGCCTCAGGCAGTATGGGGTGGGCAAGAGGCAGAAGGTTTAGAGAGAGCTGTGTGGCAAGGACAAACTCCTAATAGTATTTGATTTTAGTGTTTGATTTTTTTTCCTTCTTAACATGTATCCACTTTTTTCTGAAGATTTTTTAAAAATATTTTATTTATTCATTTTCAAGCAGAGAAATAGAGAGAGAGAGAGAGAAAGAGAGAGAGAGCACGAGAGCACCAGGGCCACCACCTTGTGGGTCTGACATATGTGGGACCTGGGGAATTGAACCAGGGGCCTTAGGCACCAGAGGCAAGTGCCTTAACCACTGAGCCATCTCTCCATCCCTGAAGATTTTTTTTTTGTATTCCATACTTCAATACCCTAATAGCAGTTAGGGTTATTTCTTCAGAGGGGGGATTGTGATAGTTTTAGGCAAGCTCCATAGACCCCCCTCCCCCTGAGTGGGAGGTGCCTAGATGGAGCTCAAACCTAGGAGCTAAAACTGATTGGTCAAGTATAAACCAACCAGCCCTCTCCCTGCTCACCTGGGGCAGGAAATACTCACTGAACCGATAATTCTCTCTCTTCTTCCCTCACATGGGCTAGCAGAAGGACATCGGTAAAGCCCATTAGCCTGTGGTGAGGGGCTGGATTTCTCTTCCACATGAACCTTTCCTTCTCATGATCTTTCCTTTTCCTGCTTGTTTAGCAAACAGCATAGATTTTGTTAAAACCTCTCCCACATGCTCCCCACGCTGGTGGCTGGAGATCTCTGTAACGTCCCATTTTCCTTTAAATCAAGTCTCCCACTATACCTTAACCTCTGGCTGGTCTATAATTTTAATTCTTTAACTTTATAGACAAGAATTCAGGGCTGGTGAGATTGCTCAGTGGTTAAGGCACTTGCCTCCAGTGCCTAAGGCCCTGGGTTCAATTCCACAGGACCCACATAAGCCAGACCCACAAGGTGGTGGCCCTGGTGTGCGCTCTCTCTCTCTCTCTCTCTCTCTCTCTCTCTCTGCTTGAAAATGAATAAATAAATATTTAAAAAAAAAAGAATTCAGGTACTCCTTAAATTTTGAGGTACATTGGAATTTTGCTGGCTATTATCTAAATTCTAATCCCTAGCTCAGCCCGCTACAGAAAGAAACGGAGGGTGAGTATGCATGTGCCAGGGCCTCCTGGCACTGCAAACAAATTCCCGATGCATGCACCACCTTGTGCATCTGGCTGTCCATAGGTCCTGGGGAGTCATACTCAGGCTGTTAGGCTTTGCAAATAAACAAGCACTTTTAATGGTTGAGCATCTCTCTAGTTCCCTAAAGTATCTTTAGTAAAACCCCAACTCTGCTTCATACTGGTTGGTCCTGAAATTCTTTTCTGCATTGAAGTTACAAATTCTGGGTTTGCCTGAGTCAAGGTCCCTAAAGATTAAGGGAACTCCTCAGGCTATTGAGGAGAACAGTGTGGAGCTCTGTCTCTGTCCCCCTTACCACTGACATTCAGGAAGGCAGGAGGACCACAAGTTCAAGGACTGCCTGGCCTACAGAATGAGTTCAAGGTTAGCCTGGGCAACTTAATGAGATCCCATATTAAACAAACAAACAAAAACCCACCACGAGAGCCAGGCATGGTGGCACATGCCTGTAATCCCAGCACTTTGGAGGCAAAGGTAGGGTTGCTGTGAGTTCAAGGCCAGCTGGGACTACAGAGTGTGTGCCAGGTCAGCCTGGGCTAGAGTGAGACCTTGATCAAAACAAACAACAAAAAAATAAAAAAAAAAAAAAGCCCCCCCCCCAACCATGTCCGATTCAATTCTTATTTTTCAGATTGGGGGTGGTGGTGCATAGGAGGCACTGAAGGTTGAACCTGGGACCTCGTACATTCTAAGCATGCTACCACTGGACTATATCCCCAGGCTACTTTATAGTATCCAAAGAACAACAAATAAATGGAGGAAAGAGTGAGGTATAAAGAGAAACAGAGAGAGATATTTTTAGAAGTAGCATAAACATGGGAAAAGACTTGAATTCAAATATGCCAAAAATATCAACAGGAATTAATTCTGAGTAGTAGAAATATGATCGACTATTTTCCTCTCAATTATTATTATTTTAATACTTGTCTATTTGAACACTTGTGTGGGGGGGGTATGAGTATGCCAGGGCCTCTTTCTGTTCCAACCAGAGGCTTGTGACACTTTTTGCATCTGGATTTCTTTGTTTTTTTAAAAAATATTTTATTTTAGTTCTTTTTTTAAAAATATTTTATTTATTCATTTTTCAAGCAGAGAGATAGATAGATAGAGAGAGAGAGAGAGAGAGAGAGAGAGAGAGAGAGAGAGAGAGAGAGAGAGAATACCAGGGCTACCACCTTGTGGGTCTGGCTTATGTGGGTCCTGGGGAATTGAACCCCGGGGCCTTAGGCACTGAAGGCAAGTTAAGTGCCTTAACCGCTGAGCCATCTCTCCAGCCCTGCATCTGGCTTTCTTGAGTGGCTTGGGAATTGAACCCTGGCTGGCAGTCTTTGAAACCAAGCATCTTTAACCACTGATCCATTTCCCTAGCCCCCCCCCCGCCCGTCTCTTAATTATTTTTCAACCCTTTCACTAAATAAAATGTAATAATGAAGATGGGAGTGGTGGTGCATGCCTTTAATCCCAGCTCTCAGAAAGCAGAGATGGGAGGATCAACTGTGAGGTTGAGGCCACCCTGAGAGTCCATAGTGAATTCCAGGGCAGCCTGGGCTAAAGTGAGACCCTACCTTGAAAAACAAAAACCAAAATAATAATAATACAATAATATGTGGGATGGAGAGATGGCTCAGCAGTTAAGACACTTACAAAGCCTAAGGACCTGGGTTCAATTCCCCAGTGAAGCCAGATGCACAAAGTGGCGCATGGATCTGGAGTTCCTTTACAGCAGCTGGAGACCTTGGGGAACCCCCCCTCTCTCTTTCCCTCTCCTTGCAAATAAATAAATATAATATGAAAATAAAATTAATTACAAAAGTAAAAGACTATCACGAGGAGGCTTTATTAATCTGCTGGAATAGTGTAACCATTTTTTCCTGCAACACCAAACTCTTTATTTTTGTACTTTTAGTTCCTAAACCTAGAATTTAGCCCTTTCTCTCTCTCTCTCTCTCTCTCTCTCTCTCTCTCTCTCTCTCTCTCTCTCTCTCTCTCCTTTTGAATGCAGTGCTGATATTCTGATACTCTGGAGATAAAAAACGTGAGTGTGACCTTGTGGCGTGTCTGCATTCTCCAAAGTTACTTTAGATTCAAAACTGATTGCCAATTATTTCTAACCAGAAGGATGATTCAGCTCTTTGAAAGAATAGAATCTTAAAGTCTTTTTCTATTAATACCTTGCATTTGTAACATGGTTTGTAGAGTTAATTAGTCTTAGAATCCACAAAAATCTGTGGTAAGGATTATTGGATTGCAAGCTTTTGATGGGTCCAGTGAATGTTCTGAAATTCCTTTTACTTATTTCTCCCCCCCCCCAGGTAGGTCTGACGATTCTAGCCCATCTTGACCTGGAACTCTCTGTAGTCTCAGTCTGGCCTCAAACTCACAGCAATCCTCCTACCTATTTATTTATTGATTTTTCTGAGGAAGGGTCTCACTCTAGCCCAGGCTGACCTGGAATTCACTATGTAGTCTCAGGCTGGCCTCGAACTCACAGAGATCCTCCTACCTACCTCTGCCTCTTGGATTAAAGGTGTGTGCCATTGATGCAGGATTTGGGGGTCCAGGGCCCCCCAGATTTATGAACCCCAAGTTTCGGGTTTTTTCCTTTTCTTTAATGAAGAATAATAAAGACGGATTCAAGAAGGACAAATTATGAATTACTGAGTTTATTTGGGAAGAAATTGCAAATTGTAGAGTTTGTTTAAAGGGAATTGGGATCTGGGACGGAAGGGCAGAACATGTTTTCATGTCGAAAACATAATTAAGAAATATGGAAGTTTAGGGAGAAATGAGACTAGCCACAAGTACATGGAAAGTAGTTCATCATTTAAGAGTAATTGAGGCTTTTTTTTTTTAATTATCCATAATGAGTTACAACATTTAGTGGGCAAACAATGAGTTGTTATCGCCAATTCCCCACTGCCCTCCCCTCCCCCCTCCACTGGATAACCTCCTCCATGGGTCGTCTGGATCAGTCCTTGTGACAGGGGACCATGGATAGCCTAGTATTCAGCCAGGTTCTTCTGGCCATGCCTCCGGATAATCTCCCCCACCACGGCTCTCACAATCTTTCCGCCCCCTCTTCTGCAAAGTTCCCTGAGTCGTGGTGGATGAGTAATAAATTTGCTTTAAGGTTGTGAGCTTAGGGGTCTTTGTGTCGAAAATCGTTGGTTTCTGTTCCACTGGCTAATCCTGTGCTGATTTAATGGCTGTGGCTGTGGGAAGAGTAATTGAGGCTTTTTAGAGAGAAATTAGTATACATTTTTTGAGGTAGCCCAGGCTGACCTGGAATTCACTATGTAGTCTCAGGGTGGCCTCGAACTCAGCAATCCTCCTGCTTCTGCCTCCTGATTGCTGGGATTAAAGGCGTGCGCCTCCACACCCAGCCTAGAATACATTCAAAGAGAAGCTAGAATGGAGGCACATGAGTGGGGATCGATAGGAAAAACAGGCTTGGAAGGGTCTGCAGACATGGAAGGTGAACCTAGGAGCCAGCGTAGGGAGACTTAGGAGAGCTTTCCTGTGGAGGGACCCTAAGGGGCAAGTGAGCAACAGCACCTGCATGACAGATCCAGAGGGTAAGACGCACACGGTGGATGGAGATCTGTAACTAGGGACACTACAGAGCGGAGACCAGCGGCAAGGCCGGACTGCAGGTGAGGACAGGGAATGAAACTCCCCTGGGGGTGAGGGTCCAGGCCACACAGGACAAGAGCTGATCACAGGAGGGTCTGAGAAGTCAAGAGAGCAAGAGAGAAAGGGGGCAGGGCCACCACCTAGAGAGTGTCAGGTTCTGGTAGGTGGGGAAAGATGATTGGATAATAAATATGGAGACGGGGTGGGCTGGGGTCCTATAGCGTGGAGTGTGGACAGCAGGGGGCTTGTAGTCCCTGATTGAAACTGCCTAAATAAGCTTTAGTTTACTCCTGTTTCCCTGTACCCACCAAACCTGGCTCCATTTATTTATTTGTTTATTTATTTATTTTAGAGGTAGGGTCACATGTAGCTCAGGCTAGTCTCAAACATGCTATATAGCCATGTGTGACCTTGAATGTTATTTATTTGAGAGAGAGAAAGGGGAGGGAGGGAGTATGGGCATGCCAGGACTTCCTGCCACTATAAATGATGCATCTGGCTTTACGTGAGTACTGGGGAATCAAACCCCGAGCTAGCAGGCTTTGCAAGCAGGTGTCTTTAATCTAGCCCCTGACTTTGAACTGATCCTCCTTCCTCCACCTCCTCCGTCTTGGGATTACATGCAAGCACCGCCATGCCTCAGTTATGCCATTCTGAGACTCAAACCCAGAGCCTCATGCATGCTTAAACACCCTGCTCACTGAACTACAGGCCTAGCTCTGGACGTCTCTTTAAATCTGTTTTTTGTTGGGCTGGAGAGATGGCTCAGAGGTTAAAGATGCTTGCTTGCAAAGCCCAGACCTCATTCAACTTCCCAACACCTCCTTAAAGCTGGATGCAAAGTGGTACATATAGTTGTGACCCTAAGGTCACATGAGAGGAGGAGCCAGGGGAATCCAAAACTCCGGGCAGTTTGTTTGCAGTGGCAAGAGACTGTCTCCAAGAAGGTAGAGCACAAACACCTCTGAATTGCCCTCTGACTTCCACACGTTGTTGAGAAGTAAAGGTTAAACTTGAAGTTCAGAAGAATTCATTTGCAGCCTACACAAGTGTGGGTTGTCTGCAAAGTCATTGAGGCAACTCCCGGGAGCTTAACTTCATCAGGGCAGGGAATCCTGGCAAGATAACAAAATCATTATGCTTCATCAGGAATCAGAATTACCCCAACACCCTGGCTCGCTTATTTCCCTTTATTCTAGCTATAGCAACTATGTTTTCCTAAGAATATTGTCTTTCTTTCTTTTATTTATTATTATCATTACTGGTTTTTTTGAGGTAAGGTCTTGCTCTAGCCCAGGCTATCCTGGAATTCACTTTGTAGTATCAGGGTGGCCTCGACCTTTTGGCGATCCTCCTACGTTTGCCTCTGAGGCCCTGAGATTAAAGGTGTGCACCACCAAGCCTGGCTACATTGTCTTTAAAAATATATATATTTTGGGGGCTGGAGAGATGGCTCAGCGGTTAAGGCACTTGCCTCCAGTGCCTAAGGCCCCGGGAATAAATAAAATATTATATATATATATATATATAAATATATATATATATATAATTTTGGAGAGAGAGCGTGTGTGTGTGTGTGTGTGTGTGTGTGTGTGTGTGTGTGTGTGTGTGTGATGGGCGCACCTGAGCCTCCTCCTGCTGCTGCAAACAAACTCTAGACACATGAGCACTGGGGAATTGAACCCAGGCTGTCAAGGTTTGCAAACAAGTGCTTTTAACCACTGAGCCATCTCTCCAGCCCACATTGTCTTTTTTTTTTTCTCTCTCTCTTTTCAAGGTAGGATTCATTCTAGTTCAGCATGACCTGGGATTCACTATGTAGTCTCAGGGTGGTCTTAAATTCATGTAATCCTCCTACCTCTACCTCCCAAACCCTGGGATTAAAGGCATGCACCACCATGCCAGGCTCCATGTTGTCTTTTTTTTAACTATTTTATTTATTTGCAAAGAGAGAGAGAGAGAGAGAGAGAGAGAGAGAGAGAGAGAGAGAGAGGGCTGAGTGTGGTAGTGCTCACGTAGGAGGATCACCATGAGTTCAAAGCCACCCTGAGACTATTTAGTGAATTCCAGGTCAGCCTGGGCTAGAGTGAGACCGTACCTGGGGGGGGGGAGAGAATGAGCATTCCAGGAGAATTGAACCTGGGCCACCAGGCTTTGCAAGCAGGCGCCTTTAACCACTGAACCATCTCTCCAGCCCCATGTTGTCTTTTAAAATCCATGACAAATCATATGGAAAAAATATCATTTTTGTTTAAAATTCCGTTGGTTCGCACATTTTCCATTTATGCCTGGGTGAAATAGGTTAGGCAGGTATCTTGTTTCCTTGCCTCTAAAATGTTATGATCCTGAAACAGGCTTTGAATATTTTCCCTAATGGCTTTGGTTTCCACTGCAAGTTAATGATAACTTGTGGTCTGACAGTTCTCTTGGCACTGCACCAAAAACAGGAGCAAGCAAGCATATTCCCAGCCAAAGAGGCTTCACATCTAAGCCAGACATTCAGCTGAGAATCCAAATCTCGTTTATACCTCCTCCCTCCCTCCCTCCCTCTCTCCCTCCCTTGAGTCAAAATGTCAGCTGGCAGGTTCTTTTGCTCCCTAATTCCAAAAAGCCATTTGAGCCCAGAAATTCCCCAAAATGTCACAATACTTGAAGTAAGTATAAATGTCAATCTGCTTTTTAAAGCAGAGTATTTGACTTCAAGTTAAAAGTAATCAAATGTTTTTCTTCTAGCTAAAAACCCAGGGCTCGCAGGCATGGGCTTGCGAGATGGCTTAGTGGTTAAAGCTGCTTGCTTACAAAGCCTGTTGGCCTGGGTTCAAGTCCCCAACCACCTACGTGAAACCTCAAACTCACAGGGAAGGAGCATAGGAGAAAGCTTCTTTTAGGCAGTTTCAGTTAGAGTGAGGCCCAGAGAGAGCCAGGAGATGCCACCCACATGCCATCTGGCCCTGGCACAGGAACAGAACTGGAGTTCATGTCTGATGGACACTGGTCTACAGTGCCCCCTGCTGCCCACAGTCCAGCTTGCTACCTAGATAGGCGGGCTGGCTCCGGGCTCCACCCTCCAAATCTCCAAAGCAATCTGGCTTCCCCTGGTCTGCACTTCTGCTGTCTTCTACCTGTCACAAGCTCCGTCCCATCTGCCCTACCTGCCTCTCTTTGCAAGGCCACAGGGACACACGGAACATAAAACTGTTTCTTGCCCTGGGGGAACTTTTCTGCTAGCCTCTAGTTTATAGATTAGGGTAGTTTCTCTCTTTAATTACAGGTATAATCTTCCTCTGGTCTCTGAATCCACATCGGTGTTATTTCCTTACACTCCAGATCTACCACGTGGGTGCCTAGCTCTAGGCCTGCTACCCGTGTAATTCTTTTTTTCTTGTGTTTTGAGGTAGGGTCTCGCTCTAGCCCAGGCTGACCTGGAGTTCACTATATAGTCTCAGGGTGGCCTTGAACTCATGGTAATCCTCTGCCTCCTGAGAGCTGGGATTAAAGGCATGTGCATCACCACACCCAACAACCTATGTAATTCTTTAAACTCAGGGTAACTATGAGTGTAGCCCTCGACATTACTCATTCCACCTCTGAATTTCTTGATCTCTGCTTTGATATTTTTCCTTAAATCTCACTGTTTGCCCTCCTAACTTCCCTCGATGGGAAAGCACATGGCAGACATCATGCCTGGTCTTTCTACATATACATCTAAGCTTCCATGGAAGCCCTGGTTCAACTCACTCCACACACTGTGGCTCTATTCCAGTCTTTCCTTAAAAATGACAATTTTTTTTTTTTTTTGGTTTTTCGAGGTAGGGTCTCGCTCTAGCCCAGGCTGACCTGGAATTCACTATGTCGTCTCAGGGTGGCCTTGAACTCACAGCAATCCTCCTACCTCTGCCTCTCGAGTGCTGAGATTAAAGGCGTGCACCACCACGCCCGGCTAAAAATGACAATTTTTCTTAAATAAAGTTATGAACTATGCAGTATTTTCCACATGAGAGTGTATTTCCTAATTCCCACATGTTTACGATTCTGTTCTAGCCTTCCTTCCTACATCCAATTCCCCTTAAATAAATGCCACAATTTGTGATTTCTCCCTAATAAATTTAATAATTCATAATTTATCCTTAAGTATGTCTTTATTAATTCTTTATTAAAGCTAGGACAGAACCAAAACTTGGGGTTCATAAGTGTGGGGGACTCTTCCTGAACACAAAATCCTGCATCAGTAGCAATCCTCCTACCTCTGCCTCCCGAGTGCTGGGAATAAAGGCATGCACCACCTTTAAATTTTTTTCTAAATATTATTATTTATTTGCAGGCAGAGAGAGACAGAGAATGGGCTTGCCAGGGCCTCCAGCTACTATCAAGAAATTCCAGATGCAAGTGCCGCTTTGTGGATCTGCCCTTACTTGGGTTCCAAGGAATCAAATCCAGGTCATTAGGCTTTGCAGGCAAGCACCTTAACAGTTGAGTCGTCTCTCCAGCCCCATCCACCTTTTTTTGAGACAGGTTTTCTTACTGGCCTGGAACTCTCCAAGTAGACTAGACTACACTGCCTGACCAGTGAGCCCCAGGGGTCCACCTGTCCACGTGCTTCCACTTCCCAAGTGCTAGGGTTCCAAGCACACACCTCCATGCCTGCTTTATGTTGTTGTTGTTGCTGCTGCTGTTTTGTGCATGAGATAGGGTCTCACTTTAGCCCAGCCTTACCTAGAATTCACTATGTAGTCTCAGGATAGCCTCAAAGTCACTGTGATCCTCCTGCCCCTGCCTTCCAAGCGCTGGGATTAAAGGTGTGCACCACCATGCTGGCTTCTCTTTGTATTATTTTAAACTAGAAAAACTCTTACCTTCTGATATGAAAAGTGGTAAGTACTCTATCATATGTTATAAAGAAATAAATCAAATTACATGGATTGACATTCCTATTTCAAGATCATCTGAAATTTTCTATATTAGATGTAAATTAAGAAACTCCACACAAGTATTTTTAGACATCTCCAGGAAGTGTGTCATATGAACTCAGGAATAAATACCCAATTTTGGCCCACCAGGCTTCAGTGGACCTCTCCCTGTCATTTGGAGGAGCAAAGGGCTTCCTGGGTCCTTGTGTCCCTGGGGGAAATCTCTTATCATTCTTCTGTCTTCTCAAACTCTAGGCAGCCGTGTGGCCTGGCTGTTGGCATTCAGGGTCCTCTGCCCTTGGAAGGCTCAGAAGCAAGGTGAGAGTCAGGGAGAGGCCGATGGCTTCCAGAACATGCAGTGAAGGAGAGTCTTATGGGGAGGGCTTGGGGCTGGTTCTCCTCTTAGGGCAGGAGGACAAAGGAAGTCTTTGTAGTCTCCACGGCTTCTAAAACAGCTCACAAGAGTAAAAGATGAAGTAGATTTGGGATTCAGTTTTGGGCCAAAGCCAGAGCTGCTTGGCCTGGCTTCATCCCAGGTGTACACATTTCTCAAGGCTTATCAGGGCCATGCAGCTAGACAATGGGCCCCACTGATTACACACAGCACCGCTGACTTTGTGTGCCTTGTGTCACAGGGTCCTTTGGGAGAAAGGGCTTGAGTATCTTTTCCTTTGTTTTGCCTCAAATTTCCACTAAGAACCTCAGAAAATCTCTCTCTGGACCACTGAACACGCTGACATTAAAAGCGCCTACTTCAAAGCAAATTAGCCAAGATATAAAGAAATTGAATCAAAAGGAAAAAAAAATTTTTTTTTTTTGGTTTTTCGAGGTAGGGTCTCACTCTAGCCCAGGCTGACCTGGAATTCACTATGTAGTCTCAGGGATGACCTTGAACTCATGGCGATCCTCCTACTTCTGCCTCCCGAGTGCTGTGGGCTCCACCACACCTGGCTTACACCTTACACCTGGCTGTGGCTTCTCCTTCCTTCTCCTTTGTCCTCCTCTTCCTCCTCATCCTCTTTCTTCTATTTTAACTTATTTATTGTTAGTACTTAGATACACTGTATGAGCAAGTCTTTTGATAGCACCCCAGTTTCTCTCCTCCCTGCCCCTCCTCAGTGGGATTGCTGGACAGGTCCATGGGATAGGGGGTTATGAATTGTACAAGCAGTAGCCAGTTTTTTTTCTTTGTATGCTGTTGTTAAGGGGGGGGGCAATGTCTCTAGATAGTCTCCGCCACCATGGCTCTTATAGTATTTCCGCCCCCTCTTCCACAAAGTTCCCTGAGTCGTGGTGGGTGAGTTTTAAGTCTGCTTTACTGTTGAGATTTTAAGAGTCTCTGGATTTCTGCTCTGGGCTGTGTTGGGTATCCTCGGTGTGTCTCCATTGCCCTTTCACAGGTTATCTGACTTGCTGTGGAGGGAGCTCTCTTGTTCAACTCTCCAATTCCTCAAAGGTTTCATTCGGGCCCTAGATGCTGAGTTAGGAGTGGTTCATCTCCTCCCAGATGTCAGCCTTCATCCAGGTCCTGATGGTGAAGTTGGGTTGTCCACAGTTCTGGCTGCCTTCTGAAACATACCAACAGAATCTCCAACGGAGAGTGAGATCAGTATAGGTTAAATGAGACAAACATTGTTAATTTGGCAAGATTCTAATGGGTGTGGCCTTTCTGTAGATCTCTGGTTCGTGGGGTTTTCCTTTGGAGTCTGGGTTCTTGGTCTCCAAAAGAATTTGCCTTGGATCCCAGTTCCAGCTAAAGTTTCCTTGCCACTGAGTGGGTCTCTTAGCCAATCAGCATGCAACTGATTACCAACCTAGGTTTGATACGATACGGGTTACTGATAATTAATATGCAACACGGAGAGAGAGCTTTTGAATTCCCTCTCCCCTTAGTCCGAGTTCGTGTCCTCCGATGTACAAAGAATTATACACAGGAACAAGAATAATTCTTTTTTTTTTTTTTTTTGGTTTTTCAAGGTAGGGTCTCGCTCTAGCCCAGGCTGATCTGGAATTCACTCTGTAGTCTCAGGGTGGCCTCGAACTCACGGCAATCCTCCTACCTCTGCCTCCCAAGTGCTGGGATTAAAGGCGTGTGCCACCACGCCCGACTAGAATAATTCTTAATTATACATTTATTCTGAAACTTAATTGATTGGGAAAGGGAGAATGGGATGTAAAGGTCGACCAGCCACTGCGTGGTCTGTGAGGTTCAGAAACAAAGAAAAGTGCATAAAATCACCCAACAAATCATAAAACATACAGAAAGGCACATAAATTCACCAAAAAGTGAAGAAAAGAAATAGCACACATGTTGAAGAAATTTTCCCTTCCCCCTCCCCCTCTCTCTGACCTGGGTACCGAGATCAGGGAGGGGGAGAGGTCCACTCACCAGCCCGGTTTCGAGCGCTTCCCAGCCCGCAGTCCAGACAGAAGGGCCTTTTAAGGATTTCCTTGGGGGGGGGGGGGAAGAGGCGGGGAATGTCACGTGACAATGAGGTCATCTGTCTGAGGCCACATTCCTATCTACCTGTGGGAGGGTCTTTTCTCCTAATCCTTCTCAGGTTTAGAGCCACTATTACACAGATGAGCACTTCTTGGCTTGATGGTCTCTGCTGTATTGCAGTGTCCTCAACATTCTCGTAACATCGTTGGTGTTATATATCAATATCCCCTGCTTTCTCCAAATATCATTGGCCAATTTCTCCTGGCGGTTCATGTAATGTCTTCCAGCGCTACACATGCTACCATCTGGGAGCTGGTTATCTTTCTGGATCCAGCAAGGTCTCTTGGTGTTGTGTAAGGGCAGTCTGTGGTATCTTCAGCAATAGGGTCTTATCTTTTGCCTGGGGTGGGTATTCAAGAACATTGACATAAGCGTGTCTTGTAATGGGGGTAAGGTCTCATGTAGCCCAGGCTGGCCTTGAACTCACAGCAATTGCTCTGCCTCAGCCTTCTGAATTGAATGCTGGGTCTATAGGTACGAGCCACCACACCTGGCTCATGTCTTGCTTTTGCAATGTGATAGGTGACATCACTGGAACACCTGTGTTAGATATTTGTCACAATATTCTCCCAAGAGAAAAGGAAGACAGGTTCCACAGGCAAGTGGGCAGCAGACACATATGAATATGTATCTCTCTATAGGCCTGGAAACAAGAGACCAGAGGGTAAATTCCAGAACTGAGTCCAAAACTGAGGGGCAGTCTAAACCAGCTTTGTGTCCAAACAGGTCACTGAGACAAAGGGGTTCAGTATTGGCCAAGTTGGTGTGTGTGTTTCAAGCAGTACACAAGGCTGCTTTTTTTTTAAATTATTTTTTTAAAAATATTTTATTTATTTATTTTCAAGCAGAGAGCTACAGAGAGAGAGAGAGAGAGAGAGAGAGAGAGAGAGAGAGAGAGCGCACCAGGGCCACCACCTTGTGGGTCTGGCTTATGTGGGTCCTGGGGAACTGAACCCGGGGCCTTAGGCACTGGAGGCAAGTGCCTTAACCGCTGAGCCATGTCTCCAGCCCCACAAGGCTGCTTTGTTAGTTATTTCTGACATAGCAAAGTAACCTAGCTATTATACACATTTATGTTCAGTAAGTATGTCCCAAATGAATGAGAAAAAGCAAGCCTCTAAACCTCCTGAACAGACTTAAAACAAGGTTGGTAGAGGGCTTGGTTGGCATATGGGTTCAATCTCCAGTAGCAAGAAAAAATAGCCAGGAGATCTGAATGAATCTAGCTTTGGCTCTTCCATCTTAAATGTGAAACTTGGGTGAGTTTTCCTCCCTGGGCGTTTTAGTTTCATCTTCAGACTGAGTTAGGCAAGTGTTGAATAACCCCAGACACCACTGATTTTCTTAAGATTCTTAGTTGAGGATGGAGACACTGAAAGACTTGTCTGTTGCCAGGAACTTGAGTTACTAGATGGTTTATCAACCCGGGGAATCCCATTTCTCTTCTTGGTGAGAGATATTCAACAGAATTTAAGACACTCACAAAACCACACCTTCTGCCTCTGGTTTCTCCCTCCAGGATGGTTGGGAGAGAAATCCTCCAAATAGATACTGGGTTCCTTGCAGCTCTAGAACTGGGCAAGAAAACACCTTCACCAAATCAAGCTTGAGTATGAGGTAGGAGTGGGGTGAGGGTCTGCTGTCAACCAGGGTGGGGACCTGCAGGCTGCCGGGGGTCACTGGCAGGGCCCAGGACTGCAGAGCTTGCTCCAAAGGAGCGGGATGTTCTCCGTGCCCACATGCTCACCTGGTTGGGATATTCCTTCTCCACACAGTCCCCACACATTGTGTCACTGTTCTTGTGTTTTTGAGACAGAGTCTCAAGTAGCCCAGGCTGGCTTCAAACTCATTGTGAATTGCCTTGACCTCCAGGTCCTCTTTGTCACGCCCCCTCCCCCCCCAGGGCTGGGGTTACAGGCATGAGCCACCATGCCTGGCTTGTGTAGTGCTGGGGATTGAATTAAGGGCTTCATTCATGCTAGGGTGCCCTCTGGTCACTAGTCAACAGCCCCCCACAACCAATATTGAGCAAGAGAGATGGAGAAAGGGGAGGAAAATGGGAAGTAGTGGGATTAATTAATGCTATAGAAGGAGGCAGGCTGGATTTCACAGCATAGATGCTCACAAAATGTTCAAACTCAAAAAAAAAAAAAAAAAGTCAGGCATGGTGGCGCACGCCTTTAATCCCAGCACTCCAGAGGCAGAGGTAGGAGGACCGCCTTGAGTTCAAGGCCACCCTGAGACTACATAGTGAATTCCAGGTCAGCCTGGACTAGAGCGAGACCCTACCTCAAAAAACCAAAAAAAAAAAAAAAACTTTTTGTGAACATCTTTTTTTTTTTTTTTTTTTTGGTTTTTTGAGGTAGGGTCTCGCTCTAGCCCAGGCTGACCTGGAATTCACTATGTAGTCTCAGGGTGGCCTCAAACTCATGGCAATCCTCCTACCTCTGCTGGGATTAAAGGAGTGCACCACTGGGTGGGGAGGGTCCTGGGAGGTGAAGGTGGGAGGTGTGAGAGAGAGGGAGAAAGAAAATGGTGTGACAGGGCCTCTAGCCATTGCAAATAAATCCCAGATGCATGCATCGCTTTGTGCTTCTGGCTCTATGTGGGTGCTGAGGAATTGAACTCAGGTTGTCAGGCTTTGTGGGCAGGCGCCTTAAACCACTGAGCAACCTCTCCAACCCTGGTTTTATTTTATTTTATTTTATTTTATTTTATTTTATTTTATTTTATTTTTTTGGTTTTTCGAGGTAGGGTCTCGCTCTAGTCCAGGCTGACCTGGAATTCACTATATAATCTCAGGGTGGCCTTGAACTCTCGGCAATCCTCCTACCTCTGCCTCCCGAGTGCTGGGATTAAAGGCGTGCGCCACCACGCCCGGCTTCCCTGGTTTTATTTTTACCTATTTTTATTTATTATTTATTTGCAAGGAGAGAAAGAGAAATGGGCACACCAGGGCCTCTTGCCACCGCATCCAAACTCCAGATGCATGCACCACTCTGTGCATCTAACATTACTGGGGAATCAAACCTGGACCAGCAGGCCTTACACGGAAGTGCCCTTAACCGCTGAGTCATCTCTCCAGTTCAATGATTTTTTAAAAAATACCCTTTTATTTACAAAATTTTAAATTAAAAATTTATTCTGTTTTCAATGCTATTTTTTTTAACTCCATCCTGATAAAATCTCATTCCCTGACCACACCTGTTGCCAACTTTCCAACTAATTGGCTTCACAGTAGTTTTAGTTATTGCCTTACAGGCTGAGCCTCAAATTCCCCCTTTGTCAAACGCGGACAATGAGGTCGTTGGGAGGATTATTGAGACTCCATATGGAAAACAAATAGCACAGTAGATACTTGGTGTTTCTCTTTCTCTCCAAACCATCCTGGAGGGAGAAGCCAGAGGCAGAAGGTGTGGTTTTGTGAGTATCTTAAGTTCTGTTGAATATCTCTCGACAAGAAGAGAAATGGGATTCCCGGGTTGATAAACCATCTAGTAACTCAAGTTCCTGGCAACAGACAAGTCTTTGAATGTCTTCATCCTCGACTAAGAATCTTAAGAAAAATCAG
>PVHP010009490.1:0-50311 GCA_004024765.1 Zapus hudsonius | reverse complement strand
TATATATATATATATATATATATATATATATATATATATATATATATATATATATATATATATAACCACTACTACAAAATAACCAAAAAAAAAATCCAAAAAAAAAAAAGAAAAGGAATTAGTTAAAACAATGGTCTATCTTCTTTTCTTTTAGGTGACCCTTGATCTTTGTTCTCAACACTATGTAGTCAAAGGTTAAGGTCTTAAAAACGTTGATTACCAAATGACTCTATGCCATGGTACCATGGAATTTATGGCTTTTTGTTCCACTGTTGAACTGAAAATAAAAAAATGAAAGTAAATATTGCAAAGGCAAATAGATGACAATTCTGAAACTTCTGTCCATGCAGAGTGGGATTGAACTAAACAAGTAAATGGCTGACTAACGATGGGAGCTAGACTGCCCAGTGGTTACGAAGAAGTTTACCATTAAGCAAAGTAAAAGAATAGTGTGAATCATGTGGTAGTGGATTAGAGTAGGAGAGGTTATTTTGACTTTCATTGAGTTTAGTAGATATAGATGGTGTATTACTGACTTTTCTCATTAGCATAACAAAATGTGCAACAAAAGCATCTTAAGGAAGGCTCACATTTTGGTATACTCCATCGTGGTGGGAAGTCTTGGTGATAGGTGCTTCCGGCAGCTGGTAACATTGTATCTGCAGTAAGGACCAGAGCAGTAAATGCATGCTAGTGTTCAGCTAGCTATTCTTTTTATGAAGTCCAGGATGTTCAGCCCATGGAACAACCTATGTTTAGTGTGGGTCTTCCCACCTCAAATAATCCAATTGAGAAATCCCTTACCTTCATGGCCAGATTTGCTTCCACAGTGATTCTAAATATTGTCAAATTGATAACCAAGATTAATCACCATAGATGGATAGATACATGTGAGTGTGGTAAATGCACAGGTATACAGAGGTTAGTATGCACACATACGCTCTGCCAGCTAAAAAGACCTGGAAGCAATGAAAGCGCATTAACAATGAGCACAGCTAGTGGCTAGAAATTTGTTTCTAGTAAAAATAACCAAAACTTCTTGAGGAAATGAATGACTCTTGGATTAAAGTAGAGAATGTACAAGATAATACTACAGAGAGATGTCTCTGTGTCTGTCTTTCTGCCTTTGTCTCTGTCTCTCTCTCTCTCTGTCTCACTCATACACACACACAAACGACGGGGCATGTGAAAGGGATACAAAAGCCAACCAAGTAAACACTAGCAACACCAAAGCAGTAACATTTTGAATATGAAAGCATTATTTGATTATTACTCAAAGTTTAAATACATATATACTTATGACTGTATTAATCTGAGTAAACTGTTGAGCAAAAAGAATTGGTATTAGACAAATATTTCTTGCCTAAAAATTTCAATATTTTACAGAGATACTTGTTTTTAGAGATGAAGCATGACTCTTGATGAGTGAGATATGTTATGTTTAGTAACTTACTTTCAAAGAATAGAGTACAAATAGGGGAGGAAATAAAACTAATTTTGCAGTAGGGAAATATGGCAAATGCTATCTCAAGTGGATGGTGCAGGTTGGCATCACCATGGTAAATCATGTTGACAGCATGTATTATTGATAAAAATAGCAAAAATAAATATAGCACTGCTTCTCTGTGGTCACCCTTGCATAAAAGCATAACCCTGATCTAACTAACAGAAAAATAGACAAGCATACCAAGTTGTAATCTTATAACACAAGAAGAAACCACATGTATTCAAGTTGGCAATCTAATGCTGAATGTCCACATGCAAAACACACACATGCGTACAAATATATCATTATATCATATCATATTATATGTAAAATAAATATAAAATCTGCCTAAATGTAATAGATGAAATTATAAAGTACTGAAGAAAACACATGGATACATTTTAAAGTATTTAATTATACCACAACCTTTACTATAAAATCTAGAGGCTAATCCTGTAAATTTAATACTTGAATTAGATTTTCTTTTTTTTAACTTTAAAACTGTATATATTTAATGTATTATCTGTTCTCCAGCCCTATAATCTGATACTTCTTACAATTAAACTACATTTTAGAATTAAAGGAATAGGAGCATTCATTTCTAATACATGTAGCTACTCCAATCCCATCAAAGGCAATACATAACCACTACCAGCACAATTAAGGAAGCTCTTGAAATACTCGTAAGTATACATTTTATCGATAGACAATAAATTGGCTAAACCAAACATCCACACTTAAAACAGTAGACAGTAGGTACAGAATTTTGAGATTACAATCAAGATTGGGTATTTCTAGAATACTTAACAAGAGGTGGCTGGGACTAAGAGCAGTCAGATAGTAATCTGTGGTATTCTTAAAAACTCTGAATTCTAAAAATAAAAGCAATGCTATTAATTGCATGTTAATTTTCTAAGGATTTTTGTAAATTTATCAGCTTGTAAAGGATTAATATATAATTGCCACTTAAAGATAAATTTTTCTCTTAACGAATGATTCCCATTCTGCTACCTATAGTTTACCCTTTGGTCTACAATAGCCATACTTCATTTCACAGAATTTGAACTATACAATTATGTATTACAGACAAAATATTTTCAAGTTTGCTTTCAGATACCAGCAAAGAGTAGATCAAGTTTTCAAGTTTACAGAACACTATAACAACGGACCAATATAAATACATTTTAATACTTGTTTATTCTGTTTCATCTATAGATAGCAACACTAAATAAAATTCTTAACACATGTCCCCACCACCTATTCTTTCCTTATATTATTTTGAACCATATGTAAAAACATCTTACCAAGTCTTACAACCACTGTTCCTATCAAATGGTGATGCACCAAAATCCCAATTCTCATGAATTTCAACATATTGAAAATAATTACTTAACCTAAGACTGAAGAACTGTGCCTTAACTTTATTAAAAAAGATAGCCACATCCGTTTAATTACATATATATACTACCTATTCAATTTATTAAAAATTGTAATAAACATAATAATAAGCAAACTAGTGCTCCAAACTTAGGTTGTTCATGTGGAAGACACTACAAAAAGACACAAGAGACTGCCTTGCAAATAAGTACAGGTTCCTTCTATTAGAGATGGAAAAATAAAAGGACAAATCTAGTCTAAAAGACAATTCACTGTACACATTTTATTTACAGTTTTGTACACTGTCTTAATATGAATGGGACCGCTTTTCTACTTGAGCCATTTTAACCAAAGCAAAACAACCTAAGTAATACAAAGTGTTAAAATACAGCATAAAGATACAAAAACAGACATACTAATTCTAGTTAGGAATGTAATTATGGTGTTACATTTTTTATAATCCACAATTATGTTTAGAAAATCACACAAACATAGATCACTGATTTGAATGAAATGCATAAATTTGTAGCAAAGCATTGTAGTTACAAAAAACAAAAAAAATAGAATGCACAAAATTAATGTTTATTCCACCTTCTGTAATATTCCTGGATCCTTCACCAATGTTACACGAGGAAAAAACAAAAGGAGAAATGAAAAACTGCAATCAGAATCACTCATGTTATCAAGTAGGAAATGATAAATTAAAAACTAGCAGCCATCAGCAAGAGTACAGCAACATAATGCTGTAGAGAAAGAAATGATAGAAAACTATACTCATCATACTCAAAGCCAGCAATATGCTCCTGCATAAAGTGGAACATAGAGTAGTTTTCCTGCTAAGGTATAGAAATGCAAGTTCTTTTTTTTTTAACTTTAATATGGTAGAAAGGTAAAATGTGTTTATAATGGTAATTCTGCTAAACTCTTACAGAGTAGTCCAGGAACACATTTATGGATTCTGGGGGTGGTGTATACTGTAATTCTTTGATTGGGATAGTGGACACTCTAGCAAAAATAAAAATTAAAAAAAGAACACAGAAGTACAAGACAAAGGCGAATGACACTTCTCTTATATCTTAGCAACATTTAGATGGAATCAAATTCAAGTGCAGTCCACTCTGCTGTGATGAGGCTTTGGTTCAGCTCCCAAATCTTGATTGCTTGACGCAGTCTCCTATAAGAATATTCAGAAGGTGTCTTCTTAAACAACAAATCTATTTTTAGTGGTGGAGCCGCTCTTAGTTGCTGTGTCTGCATGGGACTGATAACCAATCACTATCTTTGGAGGAAGTCCTAACCTTTCCTTGTATACCCTCCCTATATGTGTAACAGCTTCTCTGTTTTCACATTCAGTAGTCCATATTGCTATTTTATCACCTTTAGCTCTAACATTCACAACAGCTCCACATACATCATCACTGTAGTCACTGAAAGATTCTCCAATAATGCACAGCAGTGTCTCTAGCCAAAAGTCATCGAGGTCACTTTGTCTCTGCTATTTGTTCAATGTAATTAGCCATCGTCCTCCCCGTTTATTTTTTTCATCTTCCCACATAGGCTCAATACCATCCTTAAAAAGTGAGTAGTCACAGCCAGGCATTAAATTACTAGATAACTGGATATGGTTGTATAAGCCCAAAAGTCTTCAACAGTATCAAACGTAGAGATCAGTCGAAGGCTTGCTTGCCAAGTTTTGCTTTTATCATTTTTAAAAAACCAGAACGCCCACCTGTTCTGTAAAGGATGTTTAATATAGTGTTCTGGGTTAGCAACCTCCTGGTTCGATTCTGTTTTTTCCTCTTCTGTAGGTGGGGGATTAGGAGTAGGGGTGGTTTCCTGCATTTTGACTGCAACCTATCTCTTCCACTTGTAGCTTCATGGCTCAAAACTTGGGATTTTTTGGGTGCTCAACTGTAGTCATGTCTCAAAAGTTCAAATTCTCCATTACAAACCAGTTTCACAACATTTAAGCCTTTTTACCTTAACATGACCGGTTCCACAGTCGCCATCTTAGATCGATCTGATTGCACAACCCTTGAATTAGATTTTCAACTGGAATACTTACATGTGGTTTCTTATTGTATTAACTTTTTAGCATTACCCTCTAGATTGTATAGTAAAGGGGAAATTTCTAATCTTTTTGTTCAATTGATCTATGTTTCCATCCTAGGACTCTGCTACAAGGTCTTCATTACTGAAATCTATATTAAGGATGGAAGTAGGGTTGTACAAATCAACCCAACTATTTGGGATCGGGGTCAATTGTATTCCCATATAAAAATATTAGGAGCAGATTGTCAATTTCATTTTATAATTCTGCTAAAATTTTCAAGGGAAGCGTATTCATAGATTAATGTGAGGACAATTGTCTTTACAGAATTGATCCATGAACATGTATTGTCTTAAATCTTCTTTTCTCAGAAATGTCTTTTAGTGTTCCTTGGGTACATGATAATACTTTTTCAATATATTTCTAAGTATTTGATTCTTTTGGACAATATAATGAATCAAATTATAAATATCGTTTTAGAATAAATTTATTTATTTATTGTTAATAAATAGAAACACTGTATGAACAAGTCTTGTGTTGGTATGCCCATTTCATTCTTCCCTGCCCCCAATCCACTGAGGTCCCTCTTCAGTGGGATTACTGGAATGCTCCACTGGACAGAGGACTAAGAATTTTGGAAACAGTACCCAAGCTTTTTTTTTGAGGGAGGCAATGCTTCTGGATATTCCCCCCACCATGGCTCTGACAATCTTTCCTCCCCCTCTTCCACAAAATTCCCTGAGCCATGGTGGGTGAGTTTTAAGTCTGGTTTAGTGTGAGCATTTAAGAGTCTCTGGGTTTCTGCATTGAGCTATTTTGAGTATCATCAGTGTCTGTCTACATTACCCTTTTATAGGTTTCTGACTTGCTGGGGAAGCTTCTCTCTCGCTCATCTCACCACTTCCTCTACAGTTTCATTTGGGCCCCAGACATTACTTAAGGGTGGTTCATCTCCTGTCTGGGTGTCAGCCATCTTGATCTCAAGTCTTGTTGGTATAAATGGGTTGCCCATTGTTCTAGCTGCCTTCTGAAAAATACAAACAGAATCTCAAATGGAGAGTGAGATTGGTGTAGGTTAAATGGGACAAACATTGTTAATTAAGAGAGATTTTAATGAGTGTATACTCTATGTAGGCTCATGGTTACTGGGTGCTTCCCCTTGGAGTTCCAGTTCTTGGTCTCCATAAGAATACCTTAAATTTCATTTTTAGATTGTTCTTTCATCATATATGGGAACATGGCTGTGATGGTTAGGTTTTGTTGTCAAGTTGGATCTTTTATCTTGGGTGGGTCTCTGAGGATGTTTACAGGAAGGCAGACTCTCAGCAAGGGGCAGGATGTAAAGAAGCTCAAAGAAGCTAGAAGTAAACATCTGTCATGGTTTGATCCAGGTGTCCCCCACAAACAATTGAATGTATTCTGATAGATCGATCCTCAGCTGATGGCAGTTGGGTTTTACAACCTTGATGAAGCTATGTTGTTGGGGACAGGATTATGGGGTTATAAGCCAGCTTCCCCTTGCCAGTATTATGCACACCTTCCTGCTGCTGTTTGCAGTGCTGTGGCAGAGGTGATGTCCAGCCCTTTGCTCATGCCATCGTTTTCCCTGCCAGAATGGAGTCTCCCCTCGAGTCCATAAGCCTAATAAACCCATTCCTCCACAAGCCACTTTTGTTTGGGTTCTTTTTGCGGAGCAACTAGAAAGCTGACTGCAACAACATCCTTTCCTGTGTGGGCAGTGCAGGAAGGAAATTCCAGACTCAGGAAGCCATTAAGTCTGGGGAAGGGTTGTAAGAACCCACTCTAAGGCTATATAAAGGGGAAGAAATTCTCTCCTTGGCCCTCCTGCCTGTTCCCTGTTCTGTGTGTGTGGTGTAGGTAATGGGTTTCTCTCTCTGCTTCGACCTGTGAAAGGGGAGCAGCCTCTTTTGCATTCTGGAACTTCCCCTACAAATAAATCCTTTCCTCCCAAAAACTGTGCCTGGTTTGAAGATTCATCCCAGCGGTATGTGGCTGTATGACAATAACCAAATTTTGAATGGTTTGTGATAATTTTCTGAATTTCCTTATTAGTTTGAACATTATTTTTCCTGTAGATTACTTCAGAATTATTCCATTCATAGCGAAAATTTTTCCTCTTTTCAAGTTAGCGTACATTTCTCTTATTGCATTAAATATAACTTCCATAAATATTAAATATTAGTGGAGAAAATTTTAACATCAGTCTTTTCCCTCATCATAAGTATTCAATACTTCAATAATAAATATATTATTAACAATATGACAATCATATTATAGTTCCACTATAAATAAAAGTTAATCATCTCTCACAACTTTCAAAAGGTACTGTGTAACTGAGTACCAGGATTGCAGTCATGTGCCAATACATCCAGTTTGGATTTCTCTCTTGTTAAGTTTGACTTAGATCATCCTTCATTTAAAACTGAAATAACCATACCATATATTGCCATTGAGCAACATTTCCCTCTGTCACATTTAAACTAACAGTCTCCTGCTCTTGGATGCACAAACACTCGTATTAACACACATGCAGGCAAATGCACCAACTCCTTTTGGGAATTCTGAAGATAGTTTCCATATTAAAAATGATAAACAGAATCTCACATTCTTATATTTTAATACAAATTTATATAGGGATAATTTAACATGAAATAAGCTATAACAAGTAATGATGATAGGTTGAAGTTAAAACTCCCAACTTTAAACACAACTCTTTTATTGCTCGTGATTTTGTGCTTCATAACTCCCAAGTTAAGGAAGACTCTTGTTTTAGCTTTCCCACCATTCTATGCCATTGCTAGCTGTATCAGTTACTATCTTATTGCTGGACAAAATACCATCAGAAGCACCTTAAGGAAGGAAAAGGTTTTTTTTTTTCTGCTTTACAATTTTGAGGGGAAGTCTATTATGTTGGGAAAAACATGGCAATAAAATCTCAAGGCTGGCCTCCAGTTACACACTTCTTCCAAGAGGCTTGATTTCTTAAGATTCCATAACCTTCTGGAGCAGCATCACAAATTGGGGATTAGGTATTCATATATATGTCTATGAGGAATATTTTACCTTAGAACAACCACATTTTCCTAAAGCTTTAGTAGTTTTTTTCTCCCCTAGCTGGTTCCTTAGGTACATTCTCATGTCTACTCATACTCACATACTTCCTTATATTATTACATTGTGCCCTGCTCCCAACTCTAGAAGAGAAGGAACAAAACTGTATTCTCCATGTATTGCTTCCTTTTTAAAAAGGCAACACCATTCCCTAATCTCCCTAGTCCTAGAACCTGGTAAATGCTCTCAGTAGCCATTTATCTATAGAAAGCCCTGTTGGTGATAATGTGCTGGTTATAGAGCCACTGTACTCACCCCACTGATCCTATATCTCTGTAGCTCTTCATTTCTACACTTTAACATGTCTCTCCATTCTCCTTTGTGCTTCACCTTTCTTCCAGACACAAATGTTTATAAAGGCATGATGTCTGTGTGATTAGATCTTTTGCAAGTCTCCATTAATAGAATACATGTGATGTACACTAGCCTTTATTTCCATAGGAATTTGTGTTAAATTATAGGTACAAATGATGAATCATCTTGGTAAAAACTTAAAATATGTATTTTATAGTGACAACAATTTTAATATAAAACAAGATGATATTTTACAACATTTGTTCAAAACCAGGAAACCTCACAGCCTCCTCAAATAAGAATATAATATAATAGCACTGGTACCTAATTAAACAAGGAAGCAGTTTTCACTTTGCTGCAAATCTTGTGCAAAAGTAAAGCCTATTTCAGGAAAATGCCATTTCGTGTTATACTTTAATTACCTCTGTTCTTATTAAAACCCAAATAAATGACTGTTTCTGTGAGTCAATGATAAGTGGCTTTTAAAAATAAGGAAAACATTAGTAATGCAAGTAGCACTTGGTCTGGAAACCATTTGCTTTTCCATCACATCATTACAGCCGCATTTGATTTTCCACACAGAAGATTGTTTGCATCTGTCCTCAGCATTTTTTCCAGCACATATTTATAGCATATCATTAACACTCACTGTTTCCTCTGCTAAACAATATTTCACACTGTTGAATCAGTGTTGTTCTCCGTGTCAGAAGAAGGTGATTTAGCCATTTATCATTGTTCTGGCAGCATCTAAGTACCTGGACTCAGGTATTTTCCTCAGAAGATATTAGAATGGACTGTTTGCACTGAGTGTTGTCAACCAGGCTGCATAATTAAATCAGGCAGGGTAAATAATTTGAGTTGCTTACTGAGACTATACACCTTCACGGATATGTTGGCACTGTTGATTGCATTCTATTGTCATGTTACATAAGAATAAAGTTTGGAGCCATTTGAAAAAATATTATCTTCATACACTGACTTTGATATCACTGATTAAGCTGGAGTAGTGCCACTTAGCTCATTTTTTAAAATTTTGTTCACTTCCTGGTAGCTTTCAAGAATTGAATAGGGCCATAGCTCTTGTATTAGGTTCAGAAGAATGTGACCTGCCCCATACTTCCTGCATATAATCCAGTCTCCTTAACAAACAACTTGGGCCTCATAGAATCAGTTTTCCTACTAAGACCCACTTAAGGTGGGACTCATTTAATTTTATTGAAATATTACAGTAGACAACTCATTTATCTAGTGGTGTAATATACTCACTTTTCTGTGTTCGTGAGAACTAGGACATATAAACTGCACTCTCAGTAGCCTACATTTTGTGCCTGGAAGGTTCTAAATGTGAAAGATACTATTTCCTCTCCATCAAGATCAGATAGGAAAACTCCACCATGGTGAGATTACAAGTGGCTTGTCATGGCATTTCTACTCGGAAGGTGTTAAGAAAAAATTATACAGAATCACTCATCAAAATTGTCCAGCATTTTGTGCTTTAGGTAAGTGAAAGATTCACAATAAAAAGCACTTTACTACAGCTTTTTTAAACCCACAAACTACACCCAAATGAAGACAATACAATGCAAGGGTGTAAGGAGAAAGGTGGCAAGGATCCTTTCTTTAATGCATTTAGAATTTTTATTGCTTTTACAAAATCTAAACCTGAACTCTCCATTTTAACTGGCTGGCTTTTGGAATCAGATCACCTCAGCTCAAACTTTGGCTTTGCCACTTCACATATTAACATTCAGCAAGTTCTTTAACCTCTCTGTGCCTCACTTCTAAAAATGGGAACAATAATAGTGTCTGAGTCTGTGGCTTAATTAAGAATATAAAGCATCTAAAACAACGGCTTTACACCACATGTGCTATTAACTCTTCCTCTTAAAGTAAGTCATTAAGGTCAATGAAAGTTGAACAAAGTTTTTTTTAAATACTTTTTCCTTTCAAAAGTGGTTGCTTTGCTTGGTGGGCTCTTATTAACCTTATTTATTTGTTTGCTACTTCCTCTGAAAGTGTTCTCAGACCAAGATTGCCACTGTCCAGAAATCAAAATTCCCCTTCAGCAGGCATATTTTATCCACCTCTAAGCATGTTAAAGCAGATTGAGTCAGATTTTTAATGTACACCCTTTGACCTATTGGCTTAATTTAATTCATGTTGGAAAGTTCAGTTGAAGTTTGGAAGCACTCTTTATGAAGCTCAACTTTAAGATGCAATCTTCTGAAAGCCTACCAATGTAAACTACATGACAGATAAAAGAAATGGAATAAGCAGAGATTTCCTACCTAGAAAACATACAATATCCTGAGAATTTTACAAATTATAATTATATGTGGGAATTCAATTTGTACCGATGCTGAAATAGTTCCTTATCCAAAAATAATCCTATTAACTACATAATTCTATAATTATTAAAGACAAATAGTTATGGTAGGACATGCTTTAAGCTAAATTTTATCTAGTCTAAGTATTTTATTTCACTATCATTTTTCTAACAAAATATTCTTTATTGTAATTATTAAATATTGAGTTGTATTAAGAACAAATAACATATTTTTGTTTTTAAAAAATATTTCTCTTTATTTATTTGAGAGAGACAGTGAGGCAGAGAGAGACAGAGAATGAATATGGACACACCAGGGCTACCTGCTACTGCAAACCCACGAACTACACCCAAATGTAGACTAGGGAATTGAACCCAAGCCAACAGGCTTTGTCAGCAAGCATCTTTAACTGCTAAGCCATCTATCCAGCCCTGGACAATACATTTAAATCACTACAAATTGTTTTCCAATTAAGAGAAACAATAGGGTTTTGATATAACTTTAGGCAAAGAAACAGTTTTGAGAAAGTCTTGTAGCCTTTTCTAGAGTTAGTAGTTTATTGTCCTTAGGTGGTATCCTCTGTTTAATGCAGTGTAATTTAAATCTAGGTTTGTTCTCATAGCTTGTATACATTTTTTCTTTCTTTTTACAAGAAAGGGTAATATAAACTCTGAGATGTCCTAATTCCTGAAACGTTGTTCCAGAGGATGTCGGTTATTAACTGTTGTGTTATCATAGAAGGTTAGGATTAAAGACACAAGTAAAAGTTTGAAGTGAGTTTGGCTGAAGAGCAGGTTGATTATTCTAAAACACAAAAAAAACTCAAGACCTAAAAAGACGTAATTCAAAAACCATGGAGTATTTTTTTCTGTTCTCAAAGAACTCAAATGCTTGAGTGAAATCCTACACCAATGCTTTATCATTTTCACTTATAAATTGTAAACTTTGTGGTACAATTGGCAAGTTTTACAGGTGTCTCTACCTCAGCATTAAGTCTTTGAATTTGACATTTGGGAAAATTTCAATGAAAACTTCTCTTACCTTCAGCAATAGTTGCATTTTAGAGACTGATGTAGATTATTGCTTTATTTTAAAAATTATTCCATGATATTGACTTGAATTAAATTTTACTATGGCAAGTGTGCTATGTGGAATTTTAAAAATACAGTTTGTTTTAGTTAAAGAAACTCAGTATAAATTAAATCACAATCAATTGAAAGTTTAATGCTTTATGAAACCGTTGGTTACTGATTTGACAGGAGACAAGAAACTGAGAGAGACATACATTAAACTTAGGTGATTATGTGAAGCTTGGTTCTTCTTCTTTCATTTTTTATTCTTTCTTCATAGACCCCTATTTACACTTATTTTCTTTATAAAAACCTTGCTTCTCGTAACTTACTTGTATAGAAATGCTTGAGAAACACACATTTAATTATTATAATTTTATAATTCCAAACAAATTTGAGAATATCATGTTTTATGCTCCCAAATGATATGTTGAAGGTAAAAAAGAGGGAAAAGAAGAAGAGAGAGACTAGGAAAGAAAGAAAAAATTGCGTGTGTGTATTCGTGAGAGAGAGTAGAAGAGAGAGATTATGCTTGAATTTACAGTGAATAAAAGCTGCCAGATCCTTTAGAGGAAAAATGGAAAATGAGACTACCTAGCTCTAAATGTGAGAAGACAGCCCAATAACATAAATGTAGTCAAATTATATTTTTAAATGAGAACAACCTTTTAATCACTGATGGCAGTTACTAGCACAAAAGCTAGTGTTTCAGAGCTAAGGAAAGCGGGAAATGCTTCATTCACAGACGTTCTTTTTTATTGTCCATAATGAGTTACATTATTTACTGGGCAAACAATGAGTTATTATCCCCAATTCCCCGCTGCCCTCCCCTCCCCAATCAGCTGGATAACCTCCTCCATGGGTCATCTGGATCAGTCCTGTGACAGGGGACCATGGATAGCCTAGTATTCAACCAGGTTCTGCTGGCCCTAGTATGTTGTTACTGAGGGGTGCCATGCCTCTGGATAGTCTCCCCCACCACGGCTCTCACAATCTTTCCACCCCCTCTTCCACTCAGTTCCCTGAGTCGTGGTGGGTGAGTATTAAGGCTGCTTTAATGTTGTGAGCTTAGGGGTCTTTGTGTCAAAAATCATTGGTTTCTGTCTCACTGGCTTATCCTGTGTTGATTGAATGGCTGTGGCTGTAGGTCCCTTGTTCATCCCGTCATTCTCTGTGGGGTTCCATAAGGATCCTCCAGTATATGACTGTGGTGGCTCATCTCTAACCCTCTACTAGGCATCTATCCACAAGATGTCACATCTCGACACAGAAACATTTGTACAACTATATTTATAGCAGCTCAACTCATAATAGCCAAGAATTGGAATCAACCCAAATGCCCATCCATGGAGGAATAGACATCAAAACTGTGGTTTATTTACATGATGGAATTCTACTTAGCTGAAAGGAAAAATGACATATCGAAATTTAGGAAAAAATTATCTGACTTTGAGCAGATCTTACTAAGTGAACACTCAAAAGAACAGAGAATCGAATGCTGCATATTCTCCCTCATATGTGGTCCTTAACCAGGCTAACCGTAAACTCTACACAGACTAGTAGAAAGAAGTGAGAGGTTATGAATGAGGGGTAAGGGATGGGGGAGGGAATGGCTTAAGCATGAGGATAAACCAAATTAGGTTCAAAAACATAAAATCCTTATGAGCATACTGTAACCTATTGAGTAAGTAGTGGGCGTTGACTGGCAAGAGGGGCCATGAGGGGTAGGGGAGAGAGTCTAAGCCTGTGAATAATTTGATCAGTCTGACAAGCCCTGGTTCCATCCACCGGTTCCTTCCCTTACTGAGATGTTGAACAAAGCAACTCATGAGGTTCCAACAACAAGGCAGAATTCTGTCAAAACTCTTGAGTGCCCTCCCCAGGCCTGAGGCAAATCCCTGTTGCTGAAGAAACCACAGAATGCCATAGACCAGCATTGAGAGACCCTTCGAGGTCCAGAACGGTATCCAGCCCCCAGAAGGCAGTTAGTGTAGTGCTGGAATTCACTGCACAGGCTGCCAGGGGAAACTGATCAATGACAGCTGGAGTAAACAGAGACCACTGATATGAAACACAATCTGCGGCCATGAGTAGGCTGACCACACCTCCTACTGGGAGAGAACAGGGAACCAAGAAAGGAGCACTTGTGCAATGGAGGATCCTGGGCCTGGGGGAGACAATCAACAGCTTTCAAATTCGGCCAAATTTTCCACTTAGTGAGGGGGAACCCTTGTCTGGAACTTGGGATTCAGGACGATAGGCACCGGATCCCGTACTCTTGGGCTCCCAAGAAAAGATGCACTATGGGAGCGATTTACAGTGAGGCTACTAAAAATAGAATCTAGGTAATCCAGAATTGTGTATATTTGTTAACCTAAACTGATCTCACTCTCTGATGGAGATTGTGTTTGTATTTTTCAGGATGCAGCGAGAGAGCTGGAGTCCATCTAACCCTACCAACCAACCGTAGGCCAATAGCTGAGATCATTCACAGACTCTACTTTTGGAATTCTTGACACAATAATATTTCCTAAGGAAACAAGTACTTACTTTACTTCTAAGTCCTTTATGAACACTTAGTGTGTATGATGTGGTGATCATTACATATAAATTATATTTCATTACTTAATAAAATTGTTAAAAATAAAAGTCCTGTTCTTTATTTCCTGCTACCAAAATTTATGCAGGCATGTTTTCTGCATTTGGGAAAGTCGTGGAGATCAATGCAACCAGAATGCAATGGGTAGAATTTTCCCTGGAGAAAAACACCTTTTTGATCTCCCTGCACAGTTAGTATGATAGCAAGTCTTATGGACTCCTTTTTAGAACTATGGGAACTAGAACTAACAGATATGAATTTGCCCAAAGACATGAAGGTTCTGAAGTTTTAAAGGTTTTGAAGAATTTAAGCTTTAAACAATTTGATTTCAAAATCTTGGTTCTTCCCTCTATATATTGCTCCTCATCAGCAATATATTAATATAATCTAAATTTTCACAAACATACCACATACACACATATATTTATAGAAAAGCACATAAAATATTAACATCTGTTTTCTAATAAATAAATCATTTTTCTTTTAAAAATTTTTTTAAAATTTTCAAACTTATTTATTGTTAATAATTAGATACATAAAAGCTCCTACCATATACCTTCCTTTGATTCCTCATTCACAGTAGTCAGTAGTGTTGTGGCATGGAAGAAGGATCATTCTGGCAAGCCGTAACAAGAGCCAAGATAGCCACACAGCTCTCATGCAGCCTCATTTATTTCTACTCAGTATGTAACAGTAAGTGAAATTACATTCATTTTTTTAAAATATATATTTATTGTCCATAATGAGTTACATTATTTAGTGGGCAAACCATACATTCATTTTTTATTAAAAGATTTATATTGAATCTTATCACAAATGTGTTACAAAACATTCCAAAAACAGTTTTGAGCATCATTAGTACCCAAAGAAAAATATTAATTCAGTGTAGTTATATTTGAGTGAATGTTAAAAAGAATAAAAATTGTGAGAAAGAAATCCCTGGAGGAATTCTAAAGTCATCACATTTCCAATCTAATATCCTGATTTTTGTATATGGGGAAACTTAGGCCAAGAGAGGAGAAATAATTTAACCCAAGGCCTTAAAGATAGAAAGAAAAGACCTAAGAGTTTAGTCATTGAAATCAGAATCGGAATTCTGATCCTTACACTTATTTGGCAAATGCGTTCAGCCTCTTAAATTAGGAATTTCTTACTTGTTACATAAGATTCATAAAAGCACTTACTCAGATAATTTCTGTGCAAGTAAACATGAAGAAATCATTGGGAAATACTCAGCAAAGTTCCTTGCTCATAAAAAGACACTCAATGAAAGGAAGCATTAGTGTTGTATGAATACAGATAGAGAACCAAGATTACCAACCAGGTATCCCAATTGGCAGGTTGCTGTTCTCTCCACAAGTGTTATAATAGGTGATCTCCTCAATCTTTAGTCCACTAGAACCTAGATGCTCTAACTGATCAGAGCAAAGTCCCTCTGATTCCCTAGCATTAGCTGTTTACTTTAACTGTTAGATTGAAAAGGGATCACTATAAGATCACATCGAACATGTCAATATAAAGGTTCTCTATCAAAAAGAAGTAGCAGTGAATAATGCCCTAGTTTTACATAATATTTGCAGGGCATGGTGGTGCACACCTTTAGTCCCAGCACTTGGAAGGCAGAGGTAGAAGGATTGCCTTGAGTTCAAGGCCACCCTGAGACTACATAGTGAATTCCAGGTCAGCCTGGGATACAGCAAGACCCTACCTTAAAAACAATAAAAATAAAAATAAAAATAAACTATATGTGTGTGTGTATGTGTGTGTGTGTGTGTGTGTGTGTGTGTGTGTTGTAGTCAGCTTTGTAGTTGCTGCACAGAAAGAACCCAAGCAAAAGCGGCTTGTGCAGGAATGGGTTTATTTGGCTTACAGACTCGAGGGGAGACTTCATCCTGGCAGGGAAACCTATGGCATGAGCAGAGGGGTGGACATCGCCTCTGCCACAGTACTGCAAACAGCGGCAGGAAGGTGTGCCAAACACTGGAAAGGGGAAGCTGGTTTATAACCCCCATAAGCCCACCCCCAACAACACAGCTCCAGCAGAAACCCAAACTGCCATCAGCTGAGAATCGATCAATCAGAACACTTTAATTTGTTTGTGGGTATCATGGTATATATATATATATATATATATATATATATATATATATATATATATTTTATTTGCAAGCAGAGAGAGAGAGAGAGAGAGAGAGAGAGAGAGAGAGAGAGACCTCTAGAGTGACAGAGCCTCCAGCAGCTTCAAACAAATTCCAGGAGTATGTGTGCCAATTTGTGAATCTGGCTTTACATGGATACTGGGGAACCAAGGCTGGATCATTAGACATTGCAGGCAAGAGCCTTAACCATTGAGCCATGTCTCCAGCCTGATATTCAAGTTTTATGAAAGAAAAGGTCTGAAATTTTTTCATGATAAAGGAAGCTCTGCAGGTATGTGAAATGCAGGCTCATTTGTGAGAAGCTTCTCCTTTGCACCCCACCACTGTGCTTGTTTACATATCTTTTGCCCTCGTGCTGATGGTAACAGAACACACACAGGATAAAATAAACATGGAAATTTTGTAAGTCTGTGTAGGACCTAGCCTGGCTGTATATCTGAGAGCTAAGTTTTAATATGCATCCGGATGAGAGCAGGGTAGCTCATGGCTTTGTTCCTAGCATACCTGTGCCCCCCAGGAGGCAGGGGGGATAGCTGACAGCCCTAAATCCTGTTTCCAAGTGCTAATAGGTTTTACTCCTGCTGGCTGAGTTTCCATACCTGTGTTCCTGTTTACTGAGCCCCCTTTGTGTAAGAGATAAGGCAATGCAACCCATCCCTAGATTGTATATAAGGTTGGATGCTAAAATAAAGTTTTGAGATCTGCTTGGACACTTCTCTGGGCTGCGTGTGATTGTCCAGCCGCCGCGCTCACCTTTCTTCGATTGAGCCAGGTCTCCTGCTGGCCAGAGAGACTGAGGCTCATTTAGCAGGGGGCCAGGGACCCTTGCAGGCAATAACCGACATCTGGAGAAGTACCCAACAAATCTGTGGCCACAGGGACTTGGGATTTCACAAACAAGATCTGTACAAAGGCAGTGGCTACCTGCACTGGAAGGCAGCCTGAATGTACAAAGGCAACTTGAATGGTGAGTGTACCTTGTGTCCTCCAGCACACAAGAAATATTGGAGTAGCATTCAACTCGTAGAAAAAAAAAATTAGTTGAATATATGGCAAGAATGTGCTATGTATTTGAATACAGTTTTTGAATAAAATTTTGTTAAAAAGCATTGTCCCTTTTCTATTTGCAATCCTGACCTTGAGAACAACTTCAGCTATTTTCCATAAAAGCTCCTAAAAGATTTTTTTGAAAAATATTGATATTGCTTTACCAGGCATTACTCTATATCAATGCTTCATAATTCATAAGGCCCATACCACATCTTGAACCTGTGGAAATACAATTTAGACATCTAAGGCAAAGGAACAGAAGAATATTCACCATAGAATCTTTTTGTCAAGTTTATTGTTACTAGTTAATATTAAAGGAAAATATGAATTCAATGTAAAGAGTTTTATTTGAATGAAATTTCATAAAGATTGCTGATACAAAATGGTAAACAGCTAGGATAGCACAATATTCCTTAAATACTCCTTAAAGTGACAACACACACTTTATCCCAAATATGTATTCCATTAAAGTTATGTTCAAAGTGAACCCATCACTTCAACAATTACTCAATAATGGCATTTTCAGTTTGATCTTCATTTGACAGTGTTTTAAGTGTGCCACACCTACTTCTCCATCTTGAATTGAAGTTAATAGTGGGTAAATTGCTAATATCTACTTCATGGAACCCCTAAAAATTCTTTAAAAATGTGTATTTTCAAGGAAAATAGACAACTTTGTAAAAGGTACACTAATCAATCACAATGTTGTGGTTTGTGAATCGAGATCTTTACACTGAAAATGTTAGCATCTTATGTCTAGCAGCTACATATTCTCTTCAAAGATGTGAAAGATGGGCTGGAGAGTTGTCTCAGCGGTTAAGGCACTTGCCTCCAGTGCCTAAGGACCCGGGTTCAATTCCCCAGTACCCACATATGCCGGACCCACAAGGTGATGTCCCTGATGTTCTCTCTCTCTCTCTCTCTCTGTATCTCTCTGCTTGAAAATGAATAAATAAAATATTTTTAAAAAAAGATGTGAGAGACAAATATTATTCAAAGCTCAGTTTATCGGCCCCTACAAATTTCAAGGCTAGATTTAGAAAATAAATGACACATTCTGTAGGTATTTTTCTCTAGTCATAGTAAGGATTAATAAAATAGTTGTATAATCTGTACAAATATTTTTGATGTTATTGCATAATAGTGAACAAAGAAAACTACTTTCTAGAACACTGACTATTTCTGATCTACAAATTCAAAGGTCCTTAGTGTAATGAATAATATATATGCTCTCTACACTTACTTGCGAACAATTTTAAATGTTTATATATTATGCTAATGGTGTCCATGCCAACAAAGTTGGGTTTATTCAACATCCTTTAACTGTATCAGAGCTTAAAAATTGTTGAAATTTTGCATTTTAGGAGCCAATCCAGTATAATCATTCTGGAAAACAATATTGGGTTTCCTCAAAGAATTAAAATTAGAATTAACCTATGACCCAGAACTCTCCATATGGGATAGGTATCCAGAGGACATGAAATTATTATATTAGAGATATCTGCTATCTAGGTATGTTACAGCACTGTTCATAATAGTCATGATATGGAAAAAAACCCGAGTGTTTCTTAACTGATAAATGGATAAAGAAATTGTGGTACATATGTATTAAGAACTACTGGCTATCCTTATAATGTAATGAAAGGCTTTAATTTGAAACACGAATGGAATTGGAGATCATTCAGTGAAATGGAGTATATATAAGTATCAAATGACCTCATTTATAGGGAGTGGTCAAGTGAAACTTTTGCTCCAGGGATGGGTGAATATATATGTCCATTCACCCCAAAGAGGCTACAGACAAAAGACCAAAGCCTAGGTGTACCAAAACCAGTTTTAGTGAATGAATCAGTTTATTGAAATTACTTAAAGCGCAGGGTAAGGGTTGCTTACATGAACAATGGGTGACATCTCATTGAAACTGAAGCTGTATCTTTGGAGCTTACTGTACACATCTTTGCAGGTAGCTCAGCTGGTAGGAGAGTCTTCTCCCAAGCAGTTGTCTAACCTTTATATTACCCTAACCCTAACCCTTACTCTTGGGCTACTGAGACAAGATGCACTGTGGGAGCGATTGATGGGGAGGCTACTAAAAATAGAATCTAGGTAATCCAGAAATGTGTATATTTGTTAACCTACACGGATCACACTCTCAGATGGAAATTGTGCTTGTATTTTTCAGGATGCAGCAAGAGAGCTGGGGACCATCTAACCCTACCAACCGACCATAGGCCGATACCTGAGATTCTGGCAAGAGAGGAGCCACCACAGTCATACCGTGGAGGACCCACATGGAATCTGGCAGAGAAGGACGAGAGGAACGAGGGACCCACAGCCACAGCAATTCAATCTACACAGGGTAAGCCAGTGAGACAGAAACCAACGATCTTTGACACAAAGACCCCAAAACTCACAACCTTAAAGCAGCCTTAATACTCATCCACCACGACTCAGGGACCTATGTGGAAGAGGGGGCGGAAAGATTGTAAGAGCCGTGGTGGGGGAGACTATCCAGAAGCATGGCACCCTTCAGTATCAACACACTTGGGACAGGAGGACCGGGCTGAGTACTAGGATATCCAGGGTCCCCTGCCACAAAGACTGATCCAGACGGCCCACGGAGGAGGATATCCAGCTGATTAGGGATGGGGAGGGGGCATTGGGAAATTAGGGATAACAACTCATTGTTTGCCCACTGAATAATGTAACTCATTATGGACAATAAATATATATTTAAGACTTAAAAAATTTTTTATGATGAAAAAAAAATTAACAAAATCCAAAATGGCCCCTCACAAAATTGGGCACTGATCTCAATAGAGAATTCACAGAGGAAGAAACACAAATGGCCTTGACTCATCTAAGAAAGTGCTCAGCATCCTTAAGCATCAGGGAAATGCAAATCAAAATCACAATGAGATACCATCTTACCCCTGTCAGAATGGCAATCATAAAGAAAACCAACAACAATCATTGCTGGAGCGGATGCAGGGAAAAAGAACCCTCATTCAGGGCTCGTGGGATTGCAAACTTGTTCAACCATTATGGAAAGCAGTATGGAGACTCCTAACAGAATGGACATAGAACTAACAATGGACCCAGCTATCTCTCTACTAGGCATATACTACTATTAACTACAGAGCAAGTAATGGGCGTCAACTGGCAAGAGGGGCCATGAGTAGTAGGGGAGAATATCTACGTCTGCGTATAATTGAGCAGACTGACATCCCCAGGTCCCGGCCACCGGTTCCTTCCCTCACTGAGCTGTTGACCAAAGTGACCCATGAGGTTCCAAAAACAAGACAGAATTCTGTCTAACCCCTTGAATGCCCTCCCCAGGCCTGAGGCAGAACCCTGTTGCTGAAGAAACCACAGAATGCCATCGATCAGCATCGAGAGCCCTTTGAGGTCTGGAATGGTAACCAGCCCCTAGATCAGTCAGTGCATTGCTGGAAGGCACTACACAAGCTGCCAGGGGAAGCAGATCAACGATAGCTGGAGTAAACAGACCACTGGCATGAAACACAGTCTGTGGACATGAATAGGCTGACAACACCTTCTACTGTGAGAGAACAGGGAACCAAGAAAGGAGCAGTTGTGCAATGGAGGAGCCTGGGCCTGGGGGAGAAAATCAAAAGCTATTAAATTCGGCCAAATATTCCACGCAGTGAGGGGGAACCCTTGATTGGAATTGGGGATTCAGGGCAATAGGCACTGGATCCCGTACTCTTGGGCTCCCAAGAAAAGATGCACTATGCGAGCGACTGATGGGGAGGCTTCTAAAAATAGAATCTAGGTAATCCAGGATGTTGTATATTTGTTAACCTATACTGATCTCACTCTCTGATCGAGATTGTGGTTGTATTTTTCTGGATGCAGCAAGAGAGCTAGGGCCCATATAACCCTACCAACCGACCGCAGTCAGAAAGCTGATATCCTGGCAAGAGATGAGCCACAACAGTCATATCATGGAGGATCCATATGGAACCCTGAATAGAATGACGGGATGATCAAGGGACCCACAGCCACAGCCATTCAATTCACACAGGATAAGCCACGGTGACAGAAACCAACGATTCTTGACACAAAGACCCCTAAGACCTCACAACATTAAAGCATCCATAATACTCACCCACCACGACTCAGGGAACTGAGCGGAAGAGGGGGCGGAAAGATTGTGAGAGCTGTGGTGGGGGAGAATATCAGAGACTTGGCAACCCTCAGTAACAACACACTTGGGTCATGAGAACCCGGCTGAAGACTGGGGTATCCATGGTCCCCTACCACAAAGACTGATTCAGATGGCCCACAGAGGAGGATATTTAGCTGACTGGGGATGGGGAGGGGGGCAATGAGGAATTGGGGATAACAACTCATTGTTGGCCCACTAAACAAACAATGTAACACATTATGGACAATAAAAAAATGTGTAAATACTAAAGCCATTGGACTGGATAAGTTTCCCAAAGGAGTGAAAGTATTTAGAGAAGAGGTCCAGGATTGAGAACTGGGAAACTCTAGCATGAGGAGACTGGAAAAAAGACTGACTATAATAGAGACACTAAAGATACATGGTAGGAGGCAAAGCAGAACATTGTGGTGACCTGGGAAGCCAAGCAAAGGATGCTCCAAAGGAGAAAGAAATGTTCAGCAGGGTCTAAGGCTGTTGATGGGATTTAGAATTGGCCATAGAATGTGGTAACATTGAGAACTGGCCATTCAATTTGGTAACATGGAAGTTATTTTGGATGGATTGGACAAGAGCAATACCAAAGCTATAGTTTGAGAGAAAGCACCACAGAGTCAAGGTTTAATACCCCAGAAACCAGATCTTCTGGACTTCAGAATTTTACACTTTGTTACCCAAATTGATATCCCAAGGTTGAAATGGTATCCAGATATTATAACTTTGGTTTTCTACTTCTGAATTAGTCTGGGGCCTGATTTTCTCTCAATCCTACAATTTATATGATTTTTTCCTCAGGGCCCACTGCTGTTCTTGTACTGTCACAATGACTATTCATTATGACTGTTTTGGAGATGTATCACACACAAGATTCATTTAGACCAATAGGAGAGTCCTACCTGATTTGTTTTTTATGCTTAGATCATGTTCAAAATATCAGAAAAAAAATATTGGGAAAGAATAAGTAAATAAAAATGCTATACCTAATTTAAAAAAGAATTGTTTCTGCATTAAAATAATATAAACTATCTCTTTTCTATTTAAAGTACAATGTTGAAAAACACTTCAGAAAGAAAACAGCTCCAGATCTCATCACCAGACATGAAAGTCTTTCCAAATAGTCTTCTAAATGAGCTATGAGAGCAGATTGGAGGTGATCAATGCACTGTAAAGTAATAGCTCATGCCTCACAATGCTGATCTCCAACGCACTAAAGCACCATCTGCTTTTGGTTGATTTTGACAATAATGTTTGTATTTAGAAATTTTGCTTAAACATCAAAAGCCTGCATAAATTGATAGCTTTAATTAACAATTCATCACAGTTGGTAAGTGCAAGAAATAAAACCTAATATACAGTTGACAATGAATTGAATATTTAACTAATGGTGTAAAATTTTTTAAAAAGATCTGAGACAATGTTTAATTTCTTGGCATGTATACATTTTGGCTTTCCTATGACACCTTGGAATTGAAGACAGTGCCTTATACCAGCTAAGCAATGGCTCTATCATTGAGCTATATCTCTATCTCAATGGGAGAAATTGGAATATGGAGAAAATAGGACATCACACCTGAGAGACATTGAACTGTCTTTATTTCCTCTGAAAACTTATTGAAACAGTGTGCAAATTAATTATCTTATATTCAAGCTTTTAAAATACATTTAAGAAAATTTACTGAGTAAAAGACAAATTACTTAATACCAATTACCAGTACATAAATAATTTGTAAGAAAAGTGTTATTGGTCCAGCTTTAAATGATTGTTACTATTTAGGAACTAAAAGTAGTTAAAAGAGTAAATTTATAATATAGGTAAAAATGAGAAGAAAAAATTAAAACCTAGTATTTCATCATTTCAAGTTCTTTCAACAAATCCTCTGCTGGACTGGTATTTTAATTGTGGACAATTATTTTTTTTAAATGGGCTGAAGCTCACAAACTCACTGTTCTAAAAGTTACCCATTATTGTGGTCGCCTTATTACAGAAAAATATAAATTGATATCTATCATATATATATATATTTTTTTTCTTGGGCAGGCACACCAACTAGAAAAAATATACAAAAGCAATATAGTACTAATTATTGGATCTCATACTCATCATTGAACATAATATTATTTTTGGTTAATAAGCATGCATAATTAAACATTTTGAAGACATGAATCAAAATTCATTGATAATGACAACTTTCAAAATTTTAAATTACTGAAATGTTTGCATTATGCATAACATAGTAACCTTATTCAAATGAATTTATGCATAAGGTTTTATAACTAAACCTGAAGGTTTTTTGACTAAAACTAAGAAAACAAATATTTATTAGCAGTGATTAAAAAAACTAAAGAGAAAGTTCCAAATATTTTTTATTACATTCTCAGGCAACAGGAAATAACTAGAAATGTCTAACAAAATTTTTAATAGTTATTTGGTACTTTAATAACCACTACTCATAATGAGGAGCTTTGAAACATTCAGCAATATTGAATGAATGGCCTGGAGAGAAATTCTGATGAAATTGAATGGATGGATGAATATAGGTACAGTATGAGCTGGACAATGAGAACACAATATAGCACCTGTATTGTTCTATGAATAGACCTTGCAGTAAGGCTGTCCAATTTTTCCTAGTTACTCTAAGCCTATCCTGATTGTCTGTTTACATAAATGTACATGCTGCATACAGGAAGCCTTAACTCTAAGACTAAAACCAAGTGTAACATCTTTATTGGTGCAACAAACTTAGATTGTATTCTTACTTAATAGTTTCAAGTAAGGGAACCATATTGCTGGTATGGAGAGGCAGGACCAATACCTGGTGTATGTACTAGGCATTTAGTGCATGCCTTAGCTGGGCTTCAGAAAACATCACTTAAGATCAGAAGCCTTGTAACAAAGTAGGTTATAATGTGATTATACTGTCCCTGACTTAAATAAAAAGGAACAGGTACTATAGAAATCGGGGGTTATACACTGGGAGGGGGAGGCAAGAGCAGCCCGAAAGGCTGTGAAGTGTTTCCTTTTTCCTTTTTTCTTGATTCAGGTTAGCAAAAGTTACATTTGTTGGCTTTTTCCATGGCCCATGAATCCATGACCTGTCACAGCTAGCATCCTTTAAGGCCTCTCTGAAAGCTGGTGAGGAGAGGGAACAGCTGCAGATGAAGAACTCTGTGCTTTCCATTGGAGCCAGGGTCCTACCAGGAAACATGGTATTTCTTTATTTCTTATTTATTTACAGGCAGTTCTATGCCCAAACTATTGCTCAAAGAAAGTAGCTCATCGTAGCTTGGGAAAAGTTATATATAGGCGTTGAAACTACATGTGCTGTCTGTGTAGCCCTCATGTTTTTATGTGTGTTAATAACTGGCATGCACGTTGAACTCAGTTCTTGATTTCAGACTTAGTTTTCAGAAAAGGATTAAGAATGGTACTATGTTTAATGGTCTATAAAGACTCATAAATATGAGTTTAAGAATCAGACTTTCATTTAAAAAGCTTACTGTCATAAAAATAACACTGATTTTGAATCTTTTTTTTTCCTGCTATTCATGCACAGGTCAATAGTAAAGTTATAAACTGTTTTTTTTTTCCAGGAAAAAAAATTCTAAGGATGGCACTTCATTTATCTTCATAATCCCTGAGACAGAAAGAAAGCATGGCATTTCTTCTTTATATCTGGCAAAACTGAAGCTCAGAAGTTAAATAATTTGCATAATATTCTGAGTAGCAGAGTCAGGGCTAAATTAGGTTTGTTGACATTTAGGCTAGTTACTCAATTTAGACAGAATCATGAAATATCTGTGATCCTATCCAAACATTCTGCACCCTTCTTTGCTTTCTTCCTTTTTTACCTTCCCCAGTCTTTGTATGATTCATGTCCAAATCACCACAAATATGTCTGAGGGAAAGATTTGGGATTAGTTAAACTGTCTAAATTTGTCCTAGTGCCACGTTCAACCCTTCTTAAAACAGAAAAAAAAATCTAACTTTTACTCCAAACACAGGTTTCTGCCTAGATTTCATTTTGTTCAATTTAATTTATACACGATTTTCTCTTTTATCCCATGATTCTCATATTCAGAATGAAAATAAAAAATAACTCAAGGGGGGAATCAAAGTTGTCTTAAAACCAAGTAGTTACTAAAAATGCATAGGAACCGTTTCATATCTATAGCTAAAGATAATTCCCTTTGGATTTCTGTGACCTGTTTCTTCTGGTAATTCTGCCTATCAACTGGTGGTTGCTTTCTAACATTTTTCTTTGAGAAGTCCCAGGAGCCAGTAGATATTTGCAAAGTGGGATATCAAGTCTGGTGTATAGCCACTATTCTGAGGGCTCCTCTGGGCTCCCCAGGTTTGAGCTTTTTGTGGGATTCTCTGAGTTGGCCTCAGGTGTGACAACAGATGCGGAAGCTTCTGGTTGAGAACCATCTCCATCAAGGACAATATCTTCAGGATTTGGTGGGGGTGGACAGAAGTCTTCATTGGGGCAGATATGCTGGAAAAGTGCTTCAGCCTAGTCAGAAATAAAAGGACAAAATAATTTTCAGGTATCAGTTTTAAAAATCCTTAAAAAATTTCTATAATCATGTGTTAGTACTTCACTAAGTGTACATCCTGAGATTAGAAAGTTAGAAAAAAGGAAATGTGATCTTAATAATAAATAGACAAATTGATGGTAAATCTGGTAGAGAGAATAATTCACCTCACTCTTTGCTAAGAATCCTTGCCATCCTAGGAAGCTAGTACTCTCCTCAACTGCTGGAAGGGAGTTATGAAGAGGTTTTAAAATATATGCTTAGTGAAAAGACATAATGTTTCTCTGTACAACTTAACCCTTCTTTCTAATATATCCACAAAGCCATAGATTAGGCTAGGACCTGAGGACCTATGGTCAAATCCAGACTTTCTCTTGCTTTTGTAAATAAAGTTTTATTGGAGCACAGTCACGTTTATTTATTGACCCACTATCTATAGATGCTTTTGCATTGTAATGGTGGAGTTGAGGAGCTACAATACAGACTATATGTGTTGCAAATCCCCAAATGCTTATCACTAGGACCCCTGCACCAGGTGATTAAAAGTGTTACTCTGTGAGGTTGAGGGCAGGATAATAAACTGCAGCTTTGAGGCTGTAATGTGGATTTGAAAGAAGGGAAAGGGGAGGAAAGTAGTTTCTTTCCCTCTTAGATATGTTTCAAGGATTAGTTTTTGGACATGATATTCACTATGGATGTCTATATTCTTTTAAAATTTTAAATATTTTATTTATTGAGAAAAATATATTTTAAAGGTATACAATGTGACAACTTGATATACACTGTAATGTTTACCACAATCAAATTAATTAATACATGCCACCACTTCTGGCTACCACTGTGTGTATAGTAAGGACACTTACTATCTGTACTCCATTCAAATTTCAAGCAAACAATCCTATTATCTGTGAACAGCATGGATGCCTCTGGAGGATGCTGTAAGTGAAATAAGCAAGGCACAGAAAGATGAACACTACATGATTTTACTTACTCATATGTAGAATCTTAGAATGTGTAAATCATAGAAAATGTTCGGGTGAAAAGTGAGGGAGATAAGATGTTGACCAAAGGATATACATTTTGTTACAAGACAAATAACTTCCATGGATCTCATGTACTACAAGGTAATCACAGTAAGTGATAACATACTGTTCACTATGAATATTTTGAATTAATCACTAGAGATGCCTGCTTTGCCCTTCATCTTTACTGCAGAACCTGGCCCCTACCATAGAAGCAGGAGAACCCACATTAAAGCCTCTACCTCTCACTTCAGTTCCCCATATTTCCATCTTGTCTGCCTGTATAGACTCTCCCTCCCCTTTACTCTCTGCATGCAAATAATTGACAAATCCTGGGAATGTTATTTTCTAGTTCTGGATTCTATTCACTGATTCTCTATTAACATAGCTCAGACATGGATCCTCTGCCAAAGTGACAACTGCCAAGTTTCTAGTTGGACTAGTATCCTTGCCTCTGGTCTCCCTACCCCTGTTCACACCTATCTCTATGCTAGCCTCTCATGGACTTAGGGAAAACAACATTTTCTTTATTTCACTTTCCAGCTTAAAACTCCTCAATAACTCTCCATTACTAAAAGGATCAAGAATCACTGGTCTTATTTCAACCTTATTAAACACACTATAATGTTTACATCTTCTGGAGGTGCAGAGGGTCTTATATTTGGGCTGTTAAGATTCTTTTATCTATGATTAGCTTGGGACATGTTACTCATCTATCATGATCCCCATATAAAGTTTTCATTGTTCCTATACTCAATATTACCTTGTGGGTTCCAAACACAAGACACTTTATATTATTAGTGTTTATGTTACCAGTGTATCTGTAAATCACAAGTTGTTAAATATTGTCACAGGAGTGACAGATCTACATATTCAATCTCTGTAAATTAATAGTTTAGAAAAGACACAGATTTTTCAAAAGTTATAATGTAGGATTTTCTTTGTAAACAAAACAGAAGTCTACAAGAGCTTGTGATCAAGGAAGTGAAATATCTTATAAAGTATACTGGGGCCAACTATTATTAAATAATAAAAATGCTCTTCTATTTTCATTTTCCTCTTTCCAGAGGGGAAAACAAAACTCTCAATTTCCCGATGACACCAACTTCTTACCACAAAACTGCATACCACCAGTAGCCTTACCTGTCTGACTGCATTATCATTTCCTAAACCACAATCTGGGCCGGAGCAAACATAAACATTAGATGGTAAATCATTGTAACAGTCTCTGCTAATGTCTGAAGAATCTCTCATATTGAAGTAGAGAGCCTATAGAATCCTTGGCTTTTCAACCTCTTCATTTTCTAAGTGCACAAACAAATTTGATTTAGATTCTAGAACACAATATGCCTGTCAATTATTACATTATCTAGTGGAATACCAGTAAATGCATGACCAGACATTATAATAAATGATTACAAGTATTTGCCAACATTCCCTGTTTGTGCAGTGTTGGGGATCAAACCTAGGGCTTTTTGCATGCTAGATAGGAACTCTACCATCTGAGCTACACCCAAAGCCCCCACATTGCAGTGAATGAGAGTTTTTAAAAAAATAAACAATCAGTAAAGTGCAAGGACAAACTCTAAACTAACTGTATGATATTCCAAGCAATGATGGTTTTCAACATAAGACTAAATAGATTTATTTAAAGTGTTTAGACTAGTAAATTAATTTGATTTAGCATTAATCATGTTCACTTTAATTTCTATTACATATCACTAGTATGCCCAACTTCAAATCATCCCTATGCAGTGAAAAGTTAATATAAATTGTGTTTTACATGGAAAAAATGACAAATTATCTAGCAACTTAATAAGATATACATATGAGGTATGGTGTCTAGAATAAGCAAAAGTATAGATAGAAATTAATGGCTACCTAACTCTGAAGGGAATCGAGAGTAAAGGCAGGGCCAGCATTGATGGGTATGGAGGGTTTTTTTTGGTGGGGTGACAGGGTGACAGAAATGTTCTAAAATAGATGGTAATGATATATAGACAATTCTGTGACTATGCTTTTAAAATTGAATTTTATACTTTTAATGGGAAATTGTATAGCATATGAATAGCATTTATATGAAATATTAAAACAGTATATATATTATTAAAATTTTGATATATTCTAACTGACATTCTAATGCTTTAACTTATTGGATCATCAAATTAATAGGAACCAAAAACCAAATAACAAAAATAAAAGGTCATGAGAATAAATGTCACTTGGGGTACATGCTCTGTCATTTAACAGCAAACATCTATTACACATGTTAGATACTGACATAGGAGTTGGGGATTCATAGATGAAATAGACGTAGTCCTTATTTTCCCATTTTTTAACTCCTCCTCATACAAGGCTTAGCACAAACAGATGCTGAATGAATAATACAAAGACTCAATGTGGTTAACCTCAATGCCTAAAGCCAAGTTATTTTTTCTATCCTGATTATCATTTTCTGTCTCTCTTTTAAAAATGTTGTAATTAAATTTTCCTGAAGATAGCAAATATTTCTGCAGTATTATTAGATAATGCAGGATATCATTAATAAATATTTATTGACTACAGAGTTTTGTCTAGCTTGATTGACAAAAATTTATATTCTGTGTAATGATAATGGATGTTTATAACAATTACCAAGTCTGCCTGTCACCTTGAGAATCATAAAGAAAATGTTAAAGATATGATTAACTAATTACAGTTATTACTAAGTTAGTAATCAACAGAAATTTTTCAACTAATTATGGTATTCAATTAGCAAGAATGCCCCATCTTCATTTTAGCATAAATAAGTTTTTATTATATTTACTTTAAAATAGAGCTACTGTAGAATTATCAAACATATTATTTTCTAGTTCATTCTGAATGATCCATAATTAATATAGTGATGAAATAAGGAAATTGGAAGAAGTGTCCCATAAGGAGTCCCGTTCTACTGTTAAGATCTTAGTCTGAGGTACCACTAATTCATATAGATATACACTAGGTGGTAAAACCTATTTACTGAGAAAAGAACATAAGGAACTAGAATTTCACCAGTAAAACTACATGGGTTTTATTACATTAATTAATGAGATTAACTTCACTTAAATTTTAAGGGAATTTACTTAAAAATATGGCCTGTGATTTCTTGCACCTAACTTGGAAAGCACTGTGGAGATGTGGGGCTAAGGTGGGCAATGTTTGTAATAGCCCATGTCTAGGCATATACTAGGAGAGCTTTCTTTGTATTCCATAAAGCCCCCAGCCCAGCAGATGGCTCTCACTCAATAAAACTTGGGGGAAATGAACAATCCAACAGATTTTTGGAAAGAGATTTGACAGAGGCTAACGATTTGACAAGCAATTGTGTAGAAGGTGAAAACTGACATAGATTGAAGGTAAATGGTCAGGATACAAGGCAGGTATCATATTTGACCTTAAAACCTTCAAAGAGATGTGTAATTGCTTCATTTTTCTTGGAGGTCAGCTGGAGGCAGAGAGATAGCTAGAAAAAGAATATGTGCTGTGTAGCAAGCAATGCTCAAAAATGAAGTTGTTGAGCTTTTGCTGGTTATGTATCACAAGCTGCTAGTGGCAGAACCTGTCTCCAATAATTCCTTTCATTCATGTACATCGTGTGTTGAACAGAAGTAATAGGTGATTTAGCAAAAGATCTTGGGTTCATAAAACTTGGCATAAGTACTGAATAAAGCAAGCAGAAGAAAGGCAATGCTGGCAATTCAACAAAAACATAACAAAACAAAAATGTCTATGGTCACATGCCATGTGAAGGGAAAGAGAAGGCTATTTTAGATAAGTTGTCTAAGTCTGTGCAGTAGCTCTGACTAACCCTGGACATAATACATACAGAAACAAACAAACAAATAAATAAACCAGGAATTAAGATAAAGTATTTGCTTTCACAGCCCAACAAGTACCTAATAGCTACCAGCTTCAAACTACATTTATGAAGGGAACTTGACTTTAGGAAGCATGACTCTGTGACAAAGAAACAACTAACATGGAAAGAGACAACTCCACAGACATGCAGAACAAAAGAAAAACAGAAAGAATATGATGCAGTGACAATATTACATTTTAGCCATTTCAAGATCCTCTACTAACAGAATTCTTGCTTTAATCTGTATGGAAAAGTCTTAGTTCTCTGTGTAAATTTGTAGAATAGTTCTTCCTGTGAGACTAGTACAACCTGCACAATTTATCATCTTTCTCCGTACTTTCAATGATATTCAAAAGTCAAGAATTAAATTCATGAATGTATATGAATGGCAGACAATCTCTTCTTTTTCTGTCTTAACAATGGGACACACAAAAACAAAAACCTGGTATTTACTTAAGAAGTAGAGAGAATTTTAGAGATATGTGATGACCTGAAGGGAGCCTGGCTAGTAAAGGTAGGGCTTTAAGAATTATTAGCACAATTGTTTCGTGAAACAGAGTGTTATCTCAAGACCTCTGGCTGACAGGTATAAAGAGAAACAGTAGAATATCCCAGGAATTTCTAACATACACTGCCAAAGAAGTCCTATAGTGAAAAGGAGAATATCACCCTTTTCAAGAAATGAACAATAAGGTGAGTAGGTTCATTTTCACAAAGGCTTATGATTCATGACACCATACAGAGTATAGAACTCAAGAAGAAAAAGAAAATAAGCTCAAATAATATTCCTTTGGAACATGTTTTAGCACAGATTTTCATATGAATGTCAAATATTCAAAATGTAATACAAGCCAACAATTTGTGAAAATATAGACTTTTGCTACAGAGAAGCATGTGATTAAATATATTAGAGGTTCCTATTGCTCATAAAGTTCCTGTTCCTCATTTAGGCAGGAAAATGAATTGCGTTCTCTCCTGCAGGTAACTTTGCCTCTTTGACCTGCCATGGCCCAGTGCTCACTTTATCGGGTGATTCATTTTCAATCACTCCAACAGTATTTGTTCTGACATTTTAATTAAAATATGACCACTACCTCATGCTGATGATAAAAAGGCCTATGTGTCAGTGAAAACTAGCTTTTCAGTGCCTCAGTGCACCTGAGGACCCCTCTGAGCACATAGTTCTTACTGAAGAATTTTACTCAGGTTCTAAACAATATATCATTTCAAAATGGAATCACTTTAAACATTAAGATTAATTTTCAAAACTCTAATATGGGTAGAGGAAACTAGTTAATGAACATGCAATTTCCACTGGCTTGATTTTGTATACCTGAAAATTAAATGCATTTCAAAAGGAAAGATTCAAATTTAGAGTATTATTTGACATCATCACACAATGAAATTACAACATAGAGAGTATGAAAAATTGCTATCCATGGTCCCCTACCACAAAGACGGATATAGACAGCCCACGGAGGAGGATATCCAGCTGACTGGGGATGAGGAAGCGGGGCAATGAGGAATTGGAGATAACAACTCATTGTTGGCCCACTAAACAATGTAACCCATTATGGACAATAAAAAAATAAGTATAACCAGGTGAATTCCAGGTCAGTCTGGACTAGAGCAAGACCCTATCTTGGAAATAATAAATATAAATAAATATAAATAAAGTGAAAAAAAAAGAAAAATTTCAGAAATGAAAACAAAATCCAGGGTATTTATGAACAAGGTTAGATGAAATTACAGCTAAAATATAAAACTGTAAAGATGCTTAGGAATGTGATCACGTATGATAACTTTGCAATCAAATTTAACAAGAACCTAAACATTTTTATAACATTTTCAACAGAAGATAATATAAAGAAACAAATCACATTCTAAATTAATATGTAATGTTTTCAGATTGGGGAGTTCACAATGAAATTATTTTTTATGTTAGCTGCTGAAAATGTGATATTTTATCTAGTATGTAAATGTAAATGCCGTGCTTTGTGCCATGTCTGCATTAAGTAGACAGCACAAACAGGAGATAAGCTAAAAGTAAATAAAATAGTTATGAGTAAAAAAATAGCTGTCTGAACAAATGTACCATTGAAAGAAAATGAAGATACATAAATGAATGGAAGAGAGTAAATAAACTTCAAGCAGACACAAATACTATGGTGAAAATGACCTCGAATTCACACATGAAAATCTTTCAGGCAATTTTTGATCACTCATACACAAAATATGCTATATTTGTTCAATTCATAGCTATAAGAGGTACTCTATTATATGGCAGTAAGTTTTAAAAAATTTCAATTGGAAAAGTACTATTCTACCATGAATATGAAGCATGTACACTTTTGAGAGCAAAGTATTTTTCATATAAGTAGCAGTTTAAATATGTAGGACTCCTACACTTGCCAATTGGTATCTTATTCCTCAGTAAGTTAAATAAACATTTTTTTTTCTTTAAGAAAGGTAACTTTTTGATAAAGAGATAGGTGGGTGATATTTATAGAAATCTTATAGAAAAAAATTATACAAAAATATCTATAATAGCCTTTCTTTTGTGTGCATATGTGAATATAGTTGTACACTTGGACAATTATATGATTTTATGTATTTATATGAGACTTTTCCTTTAATATCAGAAAATGGAAACTTCCCAGAATTTATGCAGAAACAATGTTCAATCACCTTAGGAAATATGATCGAACCATTGGTGAATAACTTCAATTCTTGTGACAGAAATTTTCACGAGATACCCAAGAGGAGTATGACATTTTATTATATTTTCATTACAAGTCACTATTACATCTCTTACCTATCTCCATTTCTGTATATGGAGTAAATAATTTCTGCACAACTGGCTCTAAATCTTCTTTTACTGTTTTAGAAGATGTACAAGTCAAATGAACCAAATCTGCAATATATATATATATATATATTGTGACTTCCTGCTGGTCATAACTCTGTTTAATCATATTCCAGCCACTAAGCTATTATCATGAGTAGTAGTTACTTGAGTAAGCCAAGACTCCTGCATTTAAATTTCCCCTTATTACCTAGTAATAAAGGGACATATAAAATCACAATATCATGCTACATGTTAATTAAACAGCTATAATATGTATTGATACAAGTAATAGCTTAAGAAACTATTCACACATATACACAGAAAACACAATTGTAGAATTCCAGAAGAGAAGGGTCAGAGGAACAAAATAACTTTAGAAAAAAATGTCCACTTGCATATATAAGCTCAATGAACACAGGAAGAGAGAAGACTCCTCAGACTTAAGAGGCAGATTGAAGAAAAAGGATCACAAGTTCAAAGCCAGTCTGGGCGACATAGACTTCAAGGCCAGATAGGATGCATACTGAGACCCTCTCTCAAAAAAGGCCCCAAGTAAAATATTTATTAAGACACGAGGAAATGCTTCCTATTTTTTGAAACATAATTCATTTATGTAAACTTTGCTGATAAGTTAACAAGACATCTATTCATTAGAGGGTTTTCAAAAACATTTTGGGGAAACTGATGGCTTAGTCTGAATCATACATATACTTCAAAATTCAAAATATGGCAGTCAAAGAGCCTATATAAAATTTTTTGTAATTCTAAACCAGTTTTTTTTCCCCACAAACAATTCATGGGGCCTAGACTTTGGAGAATGTTTAGGTTACAAAATATCACATACAATGAGGTCCTTCACAGAAATGAAGTCATGTATCCTGGTAGAACTCTGAAAAGTCTGTGTCTTGCACACTGAAAGGCCTTGCTTAGCATGGAATAAAATAATAGCAGAAGTCATATCATAGAGCATAAAGAGTACTATTCTTCTCCCTACTATACAAATTAAAAGGTATATCCATTTCTTCTCCAAGAGTTTATTTCAGAATAGTGAACTTTTAAAACATTCCTAGCATCCTAGTTCAAGTTTTATAATTAAAACTAAAATCAGAACAAAAATCTCTTCATCAAAATGGCCAGTTCTCATTTAAGAAAATGTTCATCATTTTTAATCATCAGGGAAATGCAAATCAAAAACACAATGAGATTTTACCTTATCTAGTCAGAATGGCAATCAGTACAAAATCCAACAATAATAGATGTTGGTAAGAATGCAGGGAAAAAGGAATCCTCATTTACTGCTGATGGGACTTCAAACTTTTACAACCACTATGGAAAGCAGTATGGAGGCTCTTGAAAAAGATGGATATAGAGTTCCAACAGACCCAGCTCTCTCTCTACTGGGTATATACCCTCAAGGTTTCTTGCTTCAGCCCAGAGACATTTGCTCAACCATGTTTATAGCAGCTCAATTCATAATAGCTAAAAATTTCAATCAATCAAAATTCATACTAGCTAAAAATTTCAAACAACCCATCACAGGATGAATGAATATTAACACAGTAGTACATATACACTATGGAATTCTACTCAGCTGAAAGGAAAAAAATGACATAATGAAATTTAAAGAAAAGAGGATGGACTTGTAGTAGATCATTATTAGCAACCTCACACAAGAACAGAGAGGCAAACATCAAATATTCTCCTTCATTTGTGGCTCCAAACCAGGTTAAACTTGAACAGTAAGAAAACCTGACAGGTGAATTGAGAGACTGACAGAGGGGTTGGAAGGAATTGCAGAGGTAGAGGAAGGGGAGGGTGGGAGACTTATACACTAATCTAAACCAATAATAAATTGATACCATAAAATCCTTTTTTTTTTTGTACAGCAAGCTCTTGAGGAAGCCTTGGGCATTGTCTTTTAAGAGGAGCCCTGAATAGGGTAGGAGGAAGCCGAACACAAAGACAAATTTCTCTGGCTTGTAATTAACTGTCCCAGTCATTGGTTACATCCCACACTGAGCTGTTGATTGAAGAGACTCAAGAGGTCCCCAAAACATGACAGGCTTATATGTCAAGGCTCTTGAATACCCACCCCAGGCCAAAGATAAGACCCTATTGTTGATGATACCACAGAGTGTTGTCACACAACACCAAGAGATCCTGCTTGACCCAGAATGGAAGCCAGCACCCAGAGGGTAGCATGTGTAGTACTGGAAGGCATTCTGAGACAGCAGAGATCATTGATAAACAACGCTAAAGGAATGCTGATGATACTTCTATATGGTAGAGACCAGCAAGTCAAGAAGGGCTCCTGTGTGCCATAGTGACTCTAAATCTGTGTGTGTATTGAACAGCTTGCTAATTGGCTAAGAAATCCACTCAGAGGCAAAGAACCCTTAACTGGAACTGGGATCTATGGTAAGCTCTTATGGGGACCAAGAACATGGATTTCAAGGGTGAAATCACCGCTAACCAGAGATCTAAAGAGAGGCTACACCTATTAGAATCTCATCAAATTAACAATGTTTATCTCACTTAACCAATACTTATCTCACCCTCCATTGGAGATTCTGTTTGCATATTTCAGTGAGAATCGTGGACAACCCAATCCACCAACAGAACCTAAGATGATGCCTGAAACCCAGGCAGGAAATGAACCACCACTAAATTTTGATATAGAGCCTGGACAAATCCTTTGAGGAAGTGGTGAGATGAAGAGAGCTATCTCCACAGCAAGTCAGATAACCTGTGTATGGATAATGGAGAGAGACACTGAGGATACCCAACATAATCCAAAGAAGAAATCCAGAGACTCTTAAGACCTCGACAGTAAAGCAGACTTAAAACTCACCCACCATGACACAGGGATATGAGTAGAAGAGGGGGTGGAAAGATTGTAAGAGCCACATTGGGGGAGAATATCCAGTGCCTCCTCAGCAACAACACACAAAGAAAAAAAAACTGGCTACCTCTTCTACAATCCATAACCCCTCTCCCATGGTCTGGTCCAGCAAGCTCAATGAGGGCCCCCAGAGGGAAATGGGAGTACCATCATGAGACTTGCTCATAAAATGTATCTAATTAATGACAATAAATATGTTAACAAAAAATCCATCCTATGGATTTAGAAAATATAACATATATAACCACACAGTTTTATTCGGCCACAAAGATCCAAATTCCCTGCAGGAAAATGGATGGATTTTGAGATTATCTTGTTAAATGAAACAAGCCAGACTCAGAAAGACAAGTATCACATGCTTTTTCCCATATGCAGAAAACAGGGGAAAAGGGACACAGAAGTAAAAGGTGTACTATTTGGGATGTAGGAGACATTGGGGATACAGACAGGTACTAAAGAGTCAAAATGGTCAGAGTACAGTATATGAATATTTGCAAATGATATAGTGAATTTTGTAAGGTTAAAATTAATATAATTATGATAAAATTTATTCCATATTCAGCTATTCTAAAATATTTAAGAGTAAATTGAACTCTTAGTAATCAAGTTAGTTAAATCTAATTTTGTGGACTCTTCCCTGGTCCCACAAATAAAGTAAAATAATAGCATAATTTCTGAATTGTTTTGTGATTAAAGATCTGCCTCATTTAAATATTTTAATATGAATGTCCATTGATTGTGGGATGTTATAGGCAATATGACACTAGTTATTTGAAAAAGTTTTACAAACATTAACTTAGAGTTTTCACATGCAGTTTAACATTGTTGGAGGTGTGGACTAAAATCTCTGATCATTGTGGAAATAAATCAAATAGGTAATTGCAAATGTAAGAAATACATAACAAACTATATGACAGTCAACAATCTTTCATTCCACAACTTTAAATAAAACCAATGCCCATGTCTAAGTTTTCAATTTCCCTGTTCCTTCCAATCAATTAATATTTACTAGGAAAGATGTAGACAGATATGAAATCACAAAAGAGTGATTTGAAAACTATTACTTGCTAATTCATGGGTGCTGTTAAACACCACATATTGTAGAGAAGTCTATACACAAATATAAGCTTATCCTTACATTTGCTGACACTTGAAAAGTTCAGCGCAGGCAATGCTAGAAAAATCGTTTAGTAGTAAAGTCAGATTTCCATCTTTTGCTTAATGAATTTATATAAATTCTAGGAATGACAAAGACATTTATAACCTGAACTTTAATGACAACACCTTGACTCTATTTTTTCTTTCTGTATTTCTTGCTTTTCTTGTTACACTGGTTACTTCCTTGAATAGGTTCCTCTGAATCCACTTTGGCTTTCTTTATATAAGAAATTCCTTATATCAGAAAACTTGGACATATTTTTTGTCAAATTTTCAAAATTGAATTATTACTCTTCTTAAGTCATATATTTTTTGTAGGGGCAAGTTTTTATCAGTCAAAAATTTACTTATAGCAGGGGCTAGAGAGATGGCACAGTGGTTAAAGGTGTTTGCTAGCAAAGCCTAATGACCCAGGTTCCATTCCCCAGTAACCACAGAATGTCAGATGTAAAACATGGTTCATATATTTGTTTGCAGTGGTAAGAGGCTCTGGGGTGCCCATTTCATCTCTCCTATTGTCTTCACTTGCAAATATGTAACTAAATAATAATATATGAAATAGTACTTATAGTGGGTATTCCATTAACATTTGTTGATAAGGATGAAAATTTATTTCCTTTTCATAAGCAGACAGACATTAAGTGTTCCCAAGGTTCAATAGACAGGTGTTGACACATCAATGTATCTGCAGTACATGTATTAGGAAAATATGACCAGTTTCTTACATGAAATGTGGGAAACTTAATCAACCAGAATTGAGGCAAGGAAGGTACCAATGGATCTCTTCATCACTGAATTAAATCTGGATAAGAAATATTAAAAAACCCATAAGGTATACCTGTAAAATTCTCAGATAAATTTTAAAACATGTAGAAAGCTGGGCGTGGGGGCACACACCTTTAATGCCATCACTCAGAGGCAGAGGTGGGAGGATCACTATGAGTTCAAGGCCAGCTTGGGACTTCAGAGTGAATTTCAGTTCAGCCTGGGCTAGAGTGAGACCCTACCTTGGAAATAAAACAAACATAAAAAGCCAAGTAGAGCCGGGCATGGTGGCGCACGCCTTTAATCCCAGCACTCGGGAGGCAGAGGTAGGAGTATCGCCATGAGTTCAAGGCCACCCTGAGACTACATAGTGAATTCCAGGTCAGCCTAGGCTAGAGTGAGACCCTACCTTCGAAAAACAAAAAACAAAAAACAAACAAACAACCCCCCCCAAAAAAACAAAAAAAGCCAAGTAGAAATAACTATATATATATATATATATATATATGTGTGTGTGTGTGTGTGTGTGTGTGTGTGTGTGTGTGTGTGTGTGTATCTTTATTCTATACTATTCTAAGCTGTGTTTGATTTCACATATAAAATGACAATTATATTTTTAAAGATAGAATAAATAGAGCATGTCGATGGTGGAGTGAAGCACATTTCCTAAATTCATCAGTTAATAAAAGGAAGAATTAGGACTTATAGCATGATTCAACCCCAGGTGTTCTGCGTGTGAAACATTTATCTTCAGTCATTTAAATTAGTGGTCTCCAACAAACTAGGATGTGGAGATTATATATATGTCTATATAATTCCACATGTATAATAACTGTATGAGTCACTGTCCAGATGTTCATGTCCATTTCTTTCAAATTCATTGTGCTATATCAATAAACTTTACCTTTGTGCTAACCACTTGCCAAAATCATAATATATCTATGACAACAAAATTAACTTAGCACAAATAGTTGTATAAATTATTCAAACAAAAATAAATATATAATATTTAAACATTTACTATCATGGCATTTTCAAAAATTCAATTTCTATATATTTTAAGTGGATCATTATGGCTATTAAATATCCGTATTAATTAGACTAAACATTGAACATGCTTGAGTTTAATATTTATAAATTAGAAATTATATTCTTCACAATTTTTTGAGTCTTCTGACGAAAAATTATAATATGGTCACGGGTACACAATCAAAAAGTCTGAAGCCTTAAGGCCATAAAACAAGTTGAAAAGCAAACCTGTGGGCTAGAGAAATGGATCAGTTGGTAAATTACTTGCCATAAGCATGAGGTCATGAGTCTGGATCCCCATGACCCACGTAAAATGTCAGACATAGATGCAGTGGTGCACACGTGCAATTCCAGCACCTGGCAGGAAGAGACAGGAGGATCCCTAGAGCCTGCTGGCTAGCTAATCTAGAAGAATCAGTGAGCTTTAGGTTCAGCATGAGACCTTTTCTCAAAAAATAATGGGGGGAGGAATCCAAAAAGACATCCAGTGTCAACCTCTGCTCTCTATATGCATGTCCCCACACACATAGGAACTATACATAAATACACAAGCACACGCCACACACAGAGATACACAACAAACCTGTCTAATAGTGCCATATTTCTATTACTCTTTATGAAACACATATTTTCATTCATAACTATTTTTTCTTCATGGAGTTAGCTCATTCAATGAAAGCGGAACAAGAACCAAACATTAGGCAAGACAGGACGAATGCTTTCAAGAAATCATAAGATTTCTTGAGCATCAGTTGAAAACTGTTACTTAGACTGTAGAATAGGCATTATGTGAAATTATGATTGCCTGAAATAAAATGTAAATCCTGACTCTAAGTTTGTAAATGTTATAGTTTTATATTTCATACACTATTATCCTTAAAGACTTAGCAAAAAAAAACCCTCAATTCTTTATGATATGCATTAGTATTAAAGAAACTTTTTTTTTCAAAATCACATTTAATTCATTGAATGTAATTATAACCCTGGAAAAACTTATGAATTAGTCACAGCATCATTGAAAGAAACATCTGAAATTTAGAAGTCAAAATTTTTTTTCACACAAGGCTAGAAATAATAATTCACCAAAACTTGGTTTGCAATAGCCATAGTCTTAAAAGTTCTTGTTTTGAAGCATGCGTATTTCACTCAGAAATATAGAGACAAGTGGATCTAAAAGTGACATATCTAATGAGAAGTAGTAGGGTGAGATAGGAAAGCATTACTCTGTGGGTCTGGTGGGTGGTTGCGGGGGGTTCTCTGACCTCGGCTCATGGTTAACTGAAAGGGGTGGACATAGGTCATCTGCAAAACTTCCTCTAAAGTTTTACAGAGCTAACTCCTTGCAGCCATGATTCTTTCTATGACGACAGATTTCAAACCGAAAATGGATGACATACACGTGAATATAAAACCTGAGTAAATAATTGTTGAAAAACATTAAGAAGGCGATTTCTCAAGCTTTTGAAGTTATCACACACAGCTGTCATTCAGTGTACATGAGTACACAAATTTGTGTCAAATGGGCCTAAAGAATTTTGATGTACAGGGTAGTCAACAGAGTGTGTTTTGTTGTAAACCTAAGAAAGACATGATTTCTGTGTATAAGGATGGATGTGACTCATAAATGATCTTTCACATATATTCATAAAGGCTGAATGTAATTTATGCAACAGCAAAGACAGTATATGACTGTGTCTATAAAGTAGAAAACAGAAAAAAAAATTTTATAATAGTAAATGATGAATTGAGCTTGATGACATATGTCTTACAATTGAGTTTTAGAATCCAACCATGAAAAACTTTGGAGTCAACTTGTACTTTTCACAGGGAAAAAAAAAACACAAAAAGCACTCTTGAATAACTTAAGATCACAAGGAAAATCAGTTTACTTGATAAATAAAATCAAAGCTTCAGGGCTGAAGAGATGGCTCAGCGGTTAAGGCACTTGCCTCCAGTGCCTAAGGCCCCGGGTTCAATTCCCCAGGACCCACATAAGCCAGACCCACCAGGTAGTGGCCCTGGTCTTCTCTCTCTCTCTCTCTCTCTCTCTCTCTCTCTCCTTGAAAATGAATAAATAAAATATTAAAATAATCTAAGCTTCATAAAGCTAATAAAAATAATTTGAAACACATTTTTCAAAAACCAATTTAAAACAAAAATATACAGATAATTGTTTTAAATCATTGTCTAAACTCATTTTATGAAAGGTATATAACATTTTCGTAATAGGGTTGTAAAAACAGAAAAGAGTACATAAACCAGTGCCTACACAAAACTCTGATTGTTCATTATTATATATTATGTTCACAAATCTATAATCCTATCACAGATAAATAATTTCCTGTAACATAAAATCCCAGAACAAAACAGCTGTTGCCACCTGGTTATTATGTATGGAACTAAGATTTCAAACTGTACAGCATATGGATAAAGAATTTTAAACACATGAACTTGACTGTCAAAAGGAAGAATTGCAGAGATGATATTTTGCTCATTTACAAATGATTTCAGAAGAAAATAAATTCCTAATCAATAGATTTAGGATATAATGACTTATTTAGCTGTGAAACACAATAAATCATTTCAAATATTTCAAAATTTCAATAATACAAAATCTGAATTAGTGGAGGGGAGGAAAATTTATATTGATGAACAAGTATTTTAGAAACTTAACATGAGTACTTTAAAATATATACAAAATGTAAGCTGACTCAGGTTGATTAGAAAAGCCATGCATAACTTGATAAGAATGATTGTCTATCAGTGTGCTAATGTAACATCTTAAGGAATATTTGTTTCTGTTTTTGTGGAAATTACAGCAATACCTCATTTAACCAGAAGTATTTTTGCACACAGCACAATAAAAAAAAAAGAAACACACCTGTCTTCCCTTCCTAAAAATGGATTTTTAGCACACAAGATGCTGTAATGTCCACTGACTGAAATAACCATGCAGGAAAAAGTAAGGTTACTATTACTTATCTTATTTTCTGGCCTTTTGTATATTATGACTGGTAACTAAGAGGGAAGGCAGGTCAGTCCACCACACTCCCAGAAAGAGCATCCTGCCAGGTACTGGAAAACAACCTGACAGGGGAAGGGTGGAAAACATAAAATGTAGACACAAGAAATGACAAAAGCACAACACAGGGCCATTAAACATAGCAGCAGTATGTCTAAACACCTCAGTAGGCTTCAAGGGCATTGCGAGATTACAATGGACTATGATAAATAATGATCTGGGTACCTCTAAATTCTGAAGAACATAGGATGGCAAGGAAATGTAAAATGTATGCTTGTTGTGGTCAGCTTTCTAGTTGCTGCGCAGAAAGAACCCAAACAAAGCGGCTTGTGGAGGAATGGGTTTATTTGGCTTATGGATTCAAGGGGAGACTCCATCCTGGCAGGGAAAACGATGGCATGAGCAAAGGGCTGGACATCACCTCTGCCACAGCACTGCAAACAGCGGCAGGAAGGTGTGCCAAACTCTGGCAAGGGGAAGCTGGCTTATAACCCCCATAAGCCCACCCCCAACAACACAGCTCTAATGAGGTTCTAATTCCCAAATTGCCATCAGCTGAGGATCAATCTATCAGAACACATTCATTTGTTTGTAGGGGACACCTGGATCAAACCATGACAATGCTAGTAGGTGATTTTTAGATATTGTTAAAATACAATTTTCATTCTAAAATAACACAATTCCACCAATCTCCAAGATGTATTTGGGAAGAGTATGACAGAATGAAGGGTGCTGAGTAAAGGATTTGTGACTGAACAGTGTTTATAGTCACAAGGGCGCCTTTTTAAACAGCATTCAATCCTTTCCTATTGAACATTTGCAGAGTAGTGAAAATTCATTTAACCTGCCATTTTCATTTTAAATGAACAGGATCTCTAGATTCTTTAAAAGGTCAGCCTGCTATTGGTTCCTTTCATAAGAAATATTTGAATTTTATATATTTGTGGCAGTCATAATTTGAGATATATATATATATATATATCAAGATAGTTGACATGTTTCATCTTAAGTATAATATTACATATTTAATTATTATACATATTTATATAGTACAGCATGACATTTCAATACATGTAAAATAAAAACAGATCAAATTATGTTAATTAATATCCCATCTCCTTATTTATGTTTGAAGCCTTTGAGCTCCTTAAGAAATATATGCATAAATATTTCAAGATATATATAATACATATAGTCTTAAAATAGATGTATATATCTTTATCTTCAAGTCCACTATAGATCATTTAGATAGAGTCCATATATTAGATACTGTGAATAGAACAGAAAAAAAATGGACACAGGTATCTCTGATTTCATTTACTTAAGTGGGATAGTTATAATACAATCTACTCTTAAGTTTTTAGAGAAACTTCCATAAATCCTAACTTAGCTTACTAGTAACAGTGTATTAGAGTTCCCTTTAATTTACATATGCATTAGTAATTCCTTTGCATTTTTTTAGTCATTCTAACTGGGATGAAATGGTATTTAGTTTTGGTTGTGATCTGAATTTCCTTGACAGCTAAAAAGGTTGAAGATTTTGTTTTCAAAAACTTGTCAGTCATACGATTATTCAAAATGAGGTAACCAAGGTTCACAAAGACAAATGGTGTCTGTTCTATTGAATATGTGGATCCCAGATTCAAATGTTTAGATTTGTATGTGAATTGGAGTAAGAGTCCATAGTAGAGGCTAGGAAGCTAGAAAGGGCCATGCAGGGGAAGTGATGGTATAGTAGGTATGTAAGTAGAGGGGAAGAATACTGGGGCAGAATGGGCTACTTGGGGTCAGGAGAGTGGATAGAGGAGAGAAGGGGAGGTAGAAGGGTGAATCAATTAAAGATGTTATGATTAATGCATAATGAAAACCCACTTCATGACTAGCTAAAAAAGAGGGTTTGGGGCAAAAGTACCCTGTAGGGATAGACAATATTGTGCCCAGAAGCCATAGGTTATCTCAAGAAAATTGTAGTGCCAGGTTTGCAGGGAGGGATACCTTCCAGTGAGATTTTTCTTCAGGGAGACCCCTGATGTGCTCAAAACACTATGGGCTATTGCCAAGGCTGTTGACCACCTACCAGGACTAGATTGGTAAAACCCTATTGCTGAAGACATCCCATTCTTGAAAAAGTTCAAGCTGGAGCTAAGCTGGAAGCCTCCTTCCTGTTGACTAGCTGTCATGATGCTGGAAAGAGCTATGCAGACTGTTGCGGGAGAAAGTCATCAACAGTGGACCCTGCAAGTCTTAAGGCTGGCCATCCAGGACAAATGTGCCAACTGGTATAATGGTGAAAGGTCTGTAATTCGGGAAAACCAATTCTTCTCTGATTGGATTTGAGGTCCACTTTAACAGGAGGGAATTCCTGCCTGGTACTGATAACCTAATCAAAAGCCTATGGCTGGGAAGGTGATAAGCCCTAGGGGGGGAAACTACTACTATTGTTTAGCTAAATGGATATATTATGCCCTCCAATTTGACCTTTAAAAACTGATGCTTATGGCCATATATTAATGCTCTTTTCACTTTTGGTTACAGAAGCTTATCTTTTCAGATTACAGTGACCACTGGGGTGACTGAAAACTCATTAAAGTGCTGAGAAGTGACAGTGGAGTGTACAGCATTAAAGGATACATCTCAATCACACCCTCCAAGGGTTAGAAACCACTGAGTAAAAGTCAGTGGCAGGAACACAAGAGCCAAAGGAAGGGAGGAGCACTTTGGAATGCTATCTTTCAGATACAAAGTGGCCTTGGCATTTATGTCCTTAAGAGAGGCTAACATTACCTACACAAGACATACATAATGGGGGTGTGTGATGATATCAAAATACTTCAGGGACTATTGGGAAAGAAAGAGGAATTCAGTGGAGGACTAAAGAGAGAGGTGAATATGATCATGATATATTGTATATATTTATGGAACTTATCAATAAAAATTAAAAAAAGAAAAGGTAGAAAAAATGATTCAAACTCATGCCCATCAAACATTAAATATGCAAGCAAACATTCTTTGCATACTTCCAGTTTAACATATCCTAAATCAAGCCAAATTTAAGGTCATGTGATGTACTAAAACTAAAAGATGGAAGTAAATCACAAAGTATTTTTATTTGCAAGAGGGGGGAGAGAGAGGAAGGGAGGGAGGGAGGGAGGGAGAGAGAGACAGAGAGAGAAAGAGAGAGAGAGAGAGAATGAGAGAATAGGCATGTCAGAGCCTCTAGCCACTGCAAATGAATTCCAGATGCATCTGGCTTTATGTGTATGGTGGAATGGAACCTGGGTCATTAGTCTTTGCAGGCAATTGCTTTAGCCACACAGCCAATCTCTCCAGCCCTCACAAGGTATTTTAATGCCTTAAGTACATTTTTGGACACATACTTAAGTCCATAGGGTAGCAGCTATATAGTGCATAGTGAAGTGTAGAATGTCAACAGTTATGATATATAGAACAAGAATTGAACATTATTGAAAAGTATAACTTATTGAGAATTATCTGCCTTATCTTATTACAGGACATATTGTAAATATAATCTCCTTTTTGCACAAAAAAATACATACTACAAACTTTAAACAGTTTGCCTCACTGAATATGACACCGTAATTGAAGAATATCTGATAAAATGGAACACAGGAAATGTCAATCCTAAAATATACTATATAAAAAGTAACAAATGTCTACCATGTTCTCAATGGGAAACAACAGGTTGGGTTGAGTCCAGAATAAGCAAATTGGAAGAGAACTGAGTATGGAATGAGCATGATAATATATAGCCAGAAGAAATACCATATATAAAGCCTTCATTGTTTAAGATACCTGTGAAAAATTTCATTGTGTAAAACTTCTTAGATTAATTTAAGTAGTAAAATCTATTTGAAATGAGTAGTGTTTTAAAAGGAAAGTACATATTTACATTGCAGATTGCTTTGGCTAATAAAACATAGACCATGTTAAATTTAGACCTGAATGAAATTCTTGTTAACTCAACAATCTTGCTTCTTCTTATATAGACAAGGAAAATGATATCACTATGTCAAAGACATCTGCACACTCATGTTCACTGCAGCACTACTCATATTAGATCAGAACTAATTAAATGTCCATGAACAAATAATTACATAAAGGAAATACAGTTGAGGAGAGGCTTGATGGCTCACGTATATAATCCCAGCACTAGGGAGGATATTGATGGAGGACTGCAGCATTTGAGGTTAGCCTGGGCTACAACTGAGTTGCAGGTCAGCCTGGACTAGAGTGAGACCCTATGTCAATAAATTAAAAATAAATAAATAATAAATGTAGATGAGCTGGGGACATAGCTCAGCAGTAGAATGCTTCCCTGGCATGAGTGAGACTAGGTATTTTTCCCACAAACACACTACATACTTACATACACATACATATACACATACATAAATGCATGCATACACACAAACACACACATGAGGGTGTGACATACACACAAAATAGGATACTAAACACAGTGAGGAAATAACTGGAAAATAGGCTAAATTAAATGATCTATACAGATAAAGACTAAAGACCCACTTCATGATCTCAGGAAGCTAAAATGTCAATTTCATATGAAAAAATAGGAAAATCATTACTTGAGGTTGGCTACAGGTAGAAGGAAAGAGAAATGAATGTTGATCAAGTGGCACAAAAGTTTGCTTAGATAAGAGGAATAAGTGTGACCTTAGTTAATAATAACATAGATAATTCCTCACACTATAGATTTTTAATATTCTTACCACAAAATTTGACAAGGCGATGTGTGACAGTCAGGTGTGTGTAGGGACCACACCTCCCCTTCCAGCCCCTCCCTTTGAATGGGAGGTGTCTAGTTAGAGCTACAACCTAGGTGCTAAAACTGATTGGTCAGATATGAACCAATCAGCTGTCCCTCTAACCCACCTGGGGAGGACTTAAAACTAGCTTCCCTAGAGGACTCGGCCCCTCTTGTCCCACATGGCAATGGAGTAGAAGGACTGCTGACCCAGGCCTCAGTGAGGTAAGGCCTGTACCCCTACCCCAGCCATCAGCTGATGGCTGGGGTAGGGGGGGGCAGGCTCCAGACCTTTTCTCTCATGAACCTCTCTTTCTCATAAAGGGAGCTTTCTATTATCTTTTCTTGGGCTGTTTATTTAAATAATAAAAGCTCTGTGAACTCTCTGACACGTGTTTTCCCCACACTGGTGTCAGGAAAAATCTATGACTTCCCACATCCAATTTCCCCATCCAACTCCCCTTTTCCTAATCTACTAAATTAGAATAAATGTATAATTAAAATTTAATACTGTCCCTGTGTACAATTCTTTGGCATTAGAGTACAAGAACTCGGAGTAAAGGGGCCCACAGCCACAGCCATTAAATCAACACAGGATAAGCCAGTGAGACAGAAACCAATGATTTTGACACAAAGACCCCTAAGCTCACAACCTTAAAGCAGCCTTAATACTCATCCACCACGACTCAGGGAACTATGCGGAAGAGGGGGCGGAAAGATTGTGAGAGCAGTGGTGGGGGAGATTATCCAGAGGCATGGCCAGGAGAACCTGGCTGAATAATAGGCTCTCTCCATGGTCCCCTATCACAAGGATTGATCCAGACGACCCATGGAGGAGGTTATCCAGCGGATTGGGGAGGGGAGGGCAGCGGGGAATTGGAATTGGAGATAACAACTCATTGTTTGCCCACTAAATGTTGTAACTCATTATGGATAATAAATTAAAAAAAAAAAAAAGAACTCGGAGTAGGAGGAGGGGGAAGGGAGGATTCCAAAACTCTCTCTCTCTCCCCGCGTTGCTTACTATTAATTAGCAGCAACCCGTATCAGATGGACATGTGTCTTTTTACTACAATGTATACTTAGGTCAAAATATATTGTTATATCACTATAAATATAGCTATTATTTGCAAAATTATTTTAAAACCTTTAATTCTTTACCCATCTTTTCTATAAAAGTTATAATTCTGTATTAAGTGCATATATAAACACATTAATTTCTTCCTGGGTGAACTTTTTTTTTTCCTGAAAGGAAAGGTTTTAATAGGAGGAAAAGTGAGCTGTCTGGCTATTTTCACCAAAGGTGGTGAAAAAGCGAGAGGCAGGTTTAGATCAGGGCTTTTAAGGGGAAAATGTTCAGGTTGGGGCCCAGGTGGTCACATGAGGTTGGGTGGAGGGCTCAGGTGGTCACATGCTCTCAGGATCAGAAAGGATAATCCCTCGGGGCCATAGGAGGGAATCTTTATCTTTGACTCTTGTTGATACTTCTCTTGAGGCTGGTTGGGGAAGAGGATCAGGGTGTAGCCTGAATTCTGACCTTACATCCCAGCCTTTTGTTATGGATTATTGGCGAAGTCTCTCAGTGAGGCTTCTTCCTGCTGACAGTGGGAGGAAGTCCAGGGGAGGCTGGGATGAGATGGCCATTTTCAGGGTCCAGGGATGAAGTCAGGCTCAGATGTGGCGACAGGCTGAAGTTGGTTAGCCAGGTCTTTGAGTTTTTTTTTATTTCCAGCTCCACTTTACATGACTGATTTACATAATAAAAGCATTCCTCATTTACAAAAAAGACAAGCCCCACCTTTGTCAGCTGTTAGCAGATCCAGAGCCCTTTGATTCCCTACCATGACAGGCAAGTGAACAGCTCTTCAGGAGCAGTGGCCTCCCCCGCAGCAGTGCTTAATGAAGTACTGGGTGGCCACAGCTTCCATTCCATCTGCCCACTTCTTGTCCCATGGGTCCTTGATGGTGAAGACTTGTAGCTGGCCGCTGCTGCTGTTGCCATTGGTCTGCAGTATTCAAGCTTTAAATAAAGAGTCCAGCAGATCTCCCTGGGGCTCTGCAGGCCCTCACAGAGAAGGGAGGAATGGAGGTTCAGGATCCCCCAGTGTGAGCAGCTGTGTTGGGGAGAGAGAGAGAAAAAGAGACAGAGACAGAGAGAGGCGAGCTCTCCAGTGGAAAGCCGAAGCTGGGAGCCTTGGCCAGAAGTGAGTGAAGAGGGAAGTGAAGGGAGAGATGAGCGCAGAGAGCAGAAGGCTGAAGAGAGAAGAGAAAGGTACCTCGGATCATCTGAGAGTGCCTGACTGGACTTAAGCAAACCCGTGACAATTGAGGAGCGACATTTTTAGGGCAAATGGACCCACAGTTTACTGAGGCCCAGTCGTCACCTTGCAGGTGCAGGCCCTTAGGACTTTGAGAAGGCAGGTAAAGGTGGAGGGGACAGATCTAGAAGTTTTCCATGATGGGAAGGAGAGATGAGCAGAGAGAGAGAGAGAGAGAGGGAGTGTGTCCCGTGCCAGCAAGACAAGCCCGAGGCGCCCCTCGGGTGTGTCTGGCTGGAGAGAGAGACCCAGAGGTGACGAGAGTGCATCTTTCTCGAAACCTGGGGTCAGCCCGAAGGGCGATAGGGCAAAGCC
>PVHP010009489.1:0-49918 GCA_004024765.1 Zapus hudsonius | reverse complement strand
TTCTCTGCTGACTTATCTGGGAAGCATTGCATAAGGATATAGAAATATCACACCACACCCAATACTCCTGCCTCAATGTGCGCCCATTCCAGCAAGGTGCTCTGAGAACATTGAACATGGGTCGTGTGATGGTTAAGTTTATTGTCAACTTTACCTGTGTAATAATCCACAGGAATCTTGGGCGGGTCTCTGAGTTTGCCTGCAGAAAGGATTGACAAAACCCTTTTGGGATTTTGGACAGGAGAGGAGGTCCCTTCTCCAGAGTGAGCCCTTCCTCCCAGTGGGTGGGCCTTCCGGAAGGGGGCTAAATATAAGGAAGCTTGATGGGAAGGAAACCCTCTTCCTTCCTCCCCTGCTGCTGGTGCTGGCTCTGTCTCTCTGGTACCAAATCTGTTGCAGTCAGCATTCTAGTTGCTGCACAGAAAGAACCCAAGCAAGATCAGCTTGTGGAGGGATGAGTTTATTAGGCTTACAGACTTGAGGGGAGACTCTATCCTGCAAAGAAAACGATGACATGAACAGAGGGGTGGACATCACCTCCTCCACTGAACTGCAAACAATGGCAGGAAGGTGTGTCAAACACTGGCAAGGGGAAGCTGGTTTATTACCCCCATAAGCCCATCCCCAACAACAGAGCTCCAGCAAGGTTGTAAAACCCAAAATGCCATCAGCTGAGGATTGATGGTTCAGAAGGCATTCATTTGTTTGTGGGGGACACCTGGATCAAACCATGACAGGTGGTGAAGGGACAGGGCAGTGTGGCTCTTCCTAGAGCTTGAGTGTGGATGGTGAGAGATATCTCTTCACATGCTGGAGTGCCAGACAGGGAGAGGACCAGACAGGATGGCTTTTCTCAGACTGCAGAGTCTGAACGAGAAGAGGATGAGGTAGAGGGGTTCTCTGGCTGCCTAGAGAGCAGATGGTAAGGGGACTGAACAGGGCATCTCTTCAGAGAGTCAGTAGAGGTGGATGGGGGGACAGGGCGGCCCATCCCAAAACTCAGCAAGCTGGGAAAACTTCACTAAGCCGAGTTTTCATCTTAAAGTATGATTTGCATTCCTGGAAAATGTCAACCTAGTTGTTTCTGAGCTTGTGTTAAGTTCTTGTTAAATCCAAACTCTCCCGGAAGGAAAACTTCCACAGAGGTGGATAAGCTAACCATCATTTACTCACTGAATTTTAGTCGTCCAAGTGAAATAGAAGTAGAGACACTCACAGGGCAAGGGACAATAGTTTCTCAGACCCTTAATCAGTAAAGCCTGTCACCCAAGTCACTCCCCTGCCCATGGTAAGATGTGTGGATTATGCCTGCTCCTTATCACAAGAGAATTAACCCACCAGATACAGGATAATGTCAGCACATCTGCTGGGACTAACTGGTCACTGATTTGTATCCTTCTTGGGAAAATCTGCTGAAATGACAAGCAAGAGATTTCTATATCTTCATGTCTCACACCTCCAGTCCTACCCAAACACCTGATAAGATATAATGCATCCTTTTCTCTGCCCAGGGAAACTCCAACTTCTTATATTCAGCACTGTGACCTTCTTCTCAATTTTTTTCCTCCCAGTTAGAACATTTGTCTAAGAGCTCAGTCTCAGGTTTTATTTCTATAATCAATGCCTCAAGTGCCCCTACATCATTCATCAATGCCACGTTGTTATTTTAGGGAAGTCTGCTGATATTTTTCTTCAAGGATGTGACAGGAATGATGGCCTATATCCAGTCATTTACCATGAATCAACTCATTCTTTTCTTTTTTAAAGTTTTTATTTGTTGGTGTGTGTGTATATGTATGGGCAAGAATGGTGTGACATGCGAGTGTTCATTAGAAGAAAACTTTGTTTTCCATTTTATTTGACAGAGAACCTCTTGCCACTGGACACAAACAGTCAGAATGTTAAAAAAATAAAAATAAAAAGTCAGGTCATCTGGCCCGTCAGCTTGGCTCTATTTCCCATTGTCTTCAATTCCTTGAAATCACAGGTGTGTGTGTCACTTGACACTCGGCTTTAAGTGTATGTCAAAGAATTGAAGCCAGGCTGGCAGGCTTTTGAAGCAAGTTCTTTTAATTGTGGAGGCATCTCCCAAGCCCAAGTCAACTTGTTCTTATAGAAATATAAGCCAGTCAGTTGTCTCAGAGTTGAATCATCCAAATGTTTAGATATTGTTATCTTTTGTATTACAAATTAAATTAAATGTTCTATTAACACTCATAACTAATACTAATTTCTTTACCTAGTAATTATAGAAAAATTTATGCTTGGCATAATGACTATAGTGATTTAGAGGATTGAAGGCTATTAATATGATCTTTGTAATTTTCTACTTTCTAACTTGTTCAGTAATTCATACTTTTGTGGGGGGATGGTATGTGCATGCATGTGTGTATATATAGTCACATGTATTTGCATGTGTGTGTGTGTGTGTGTGTGTGTGTGTGTGTGTGTGTGTGTGTGTGTGTATGGAGCTCAAAGGTCCATGTAGGATGTCTTCCTTGTTCATTCTCCATTTTATTTACTGAAGCAATGTCTGTCACTTGAATGCAGAACTCACTGGCACAGCTAGTCCAGCTAGCTGCTTGCCCTTGGAATTCCCCATGTCCACCTGCTGAATGCTAGGATTACAGACAGGACACCACACTTGCCCAGGTTCTGAGGATCTGAACTTGTGCCTCACACTTACATGGCATGTGCTTTGCTGACTGAACCATTGCCCCTACCCAACTATTCCTGATCTTATAAAAGCTCTGTTTTACATGCTCAGGTTCAAGTCCATTAATATTCTCTCCTCCAATTCCATCCTTGAAATGTTTTTCTATTCGCTTTGTGGTTCTTATGGTGATGATTTCTTCTGGACTTGATGGATATAGACTAGTACCAGAGAGAGAAGGAGAAGGCTACTGGGTGTTTGCCAGTTCTACCTAACAAATGCTCGTGTACCAGGTCCTTAAATGAAAAAGAAAGGTAAACAAAACCTTCCAAAGTGACGAATGTGAGAGTAATGAACATTTAGAGCAGGTTACCAGACTGGAGAGGACATCCTTATTAAAACAACAGAAATCAGCCAGTGGGCCTTTCAGGAGATAAGAGCAACTCCTGCCAGCCTTGCACAGAACAGCTGAAATTACACAGTCACTCCACACTCTTCATACATTTGTCACCGGTGGAAGTAAATATTTATGGCTCAGATGACAAACGACTTACTTTATTTGGTGACTGGAGGCTCTGCTGTAAGTCCAGGGTCACCAGGGTGGTGTTAAATTTCGCCTGAGATCTGGGCTGGATTAAAGCTGGGGAGTCATAGCAGCTGCAGAGGAAAACGTGTCATAAAGCACCCACCCCCATAATCCTCTTCTCACACATGTCCCCAAGCTAGCTGTCCTACCACCAGGAGGAAAAATAAAATTAAGAAAATTCTGTGCCGGGAGTTGTCAGGAGAGAAGTCTTTCCAATAACTGGAATTTAGGGAAAATGTGGTATGCAGAGAGGGATCTCATAAAATTCAAACTCACCACTCTCAAGTCTGGACCAGCTTGGTGCTCTGGCCATGGAAAAGCAAGTGTTTCATGATATTTACAGGTCAACTGAATAAGGAATTAATAAAGGAAAAAGTGGGTTTTCCTGGAAGAGATCAACTCAGCATGCTAGGCCAGATGTTGACCCAAGAGCAATCACCAAGAATCACCTGAGGTCTCTAAGGACTCCAGAAGTTAGTAAAGAAGCTGGGCCCAGGGAGTGCTTTTAGAGAGATTCCTTACATCCAACATTTTGACAAACACTATGTGCAATTTGTGAAGGAGATGCTGGTTTTTCTTCTATTCTCCAGCTGTCATCTTTGGTTGCCTCCGGAGAAGACTCACAAAACCTATTTAAAAAGAATGATCTTTTAGAGGTAGAACTTTATCAGCATATAGAAATGATTTTTTGTTCCTAATTCTAGTTTATTATTAATTTAGTTCCCAATTCTTTAGGGTAATTTAGAAGATAAGTACTTAAAATAACCATGAAGACAAACATGATGAGAAGTTTTCACAGTATTTAAACAAATTGCTTCGAGGATGTTTATTTTCTTTATTTGAGAGGTAGTCTTGTATGTTTTGTGATGTGTTCTTTAAGTATATATATATATATATGTATATATATATATATATATGTTGAAGAAGAGCTCCATCAACTTAATCAGTGAACTACCTCCCATAGTTATTGTCTTTCTGATCAGAGCACCGAACACCAGGATCTATACTTATAAGAATGTAATTCATGGTTATTAATTGTATTAACTATGGTGTGCAATGAATCTCTTATAAGAAATTCTCCTATCTATATCATATAGCCATTGGCCAGTATGTTCCCAACTCTTTCCAAGCCCTACTGCTCCAACATCTGGTAAGAACATTCTATTCTCTTATTCTATAAGATGGGTTGTGATACCAGAGTGAGACCATGACACATTTGCTTTCTTGTGTCTGGCTTGTTTTATTTAAGACAACGTACTCCAAGTCCAAGCACATTGTGACAAATAACAGATTATTCTCTTCTTAAGGTTGACAAGCATACTGTTGTGTGTATAACCCACATCTCTGCTCGTGGGCCCTTAGCTGTTGTGAAGAACACTGTTACAAACAGAGTGCAAGTATCATTGTGATGAGCTGATTTCATTTTCAACACACATATATGCTGCAGTGTTGCAATTAATTCCTCATTGCTGGTACAAAGCACCTGGCCTAGAGCAAATGATGGAAATGTGGGAGTTTAGGAGAGAGACCCCACACAATGTCTCCAAGCTCTTCCATCGCCCCTCCCCAGTCGGAGCTTTGCCCTACCTCCTGCAGGATGGGAATGGGTGTTCTTGTGGGTATTCTTGTTTGATTGTTTTTTTTTTTCTTAAACATGTATGTACTTTTTTCTGGTGATTTTTTTCGATTCTGCACCCCAATACCCTAACAGCAGTTAGGGTTATTTCTTCAGAGGGGGGATTGTGACAGTTAACTGCTTCAGGAAGTTCCCTGGACCCCCTCTCCTCTTGAATGGGAGGTGTTTCTAGCTAGAGTTCTAAAACTGATTGGTCAGGTATGGACCAACCAGCTGTCTCCCTGCTCACCTGGGGCAGGAAATACTCCAAGAACAGGTAATTCTGCCTCTTCCCCCCTCACATGGCCTAGCAGAAGGACGCTAGGTAAGGGCTCCCAGCCCCACACCAGGGCCTCATGGCTGAGGTGAGGGGCTGGATTTCTTTCTCACACAGTTTCCTTCTCATAATCTTTTCTTTTCCTGCTTGTTTATCTGAACAGCATAGATCTTGCTTAACCCTCTCCCACGTGTTCTCCACACACTGGTGTCCGGAGATCTCTGTAACTCCCCATTTTCCTTTAAATAAAGTCTCCCACTATACCTTATCCTCTGGTGGTCTATACTTTTAATTTAACTTATAGACGAGAATTCAAGTACTCGTTAAGTTCTGAGGTGCATTGGAATTTGCTGGGTATTATCTAAATTCTAATCCTCAGCTCCCCCGTTACAGAAGGAGAGTTTCTGTTTTGGCTTGGAGTCTCAAGAGGAAGCTTCATGATGACAGGGGAAAGCCTGGCATTAGCAGAGGCTAGTCATCAAGGTGGAAAACAGCATCAGAAGAGTGAGGTGTACTCTAGCAAGGGGGAGTTGGACATATAGGGCCCCCAACCCACTCCCAACTAAATACCACTGCTAGGAGGGATCCACCTCCCAAATTACCATGACAAGGGGAATAAGCATTCAGAACACGAGTTTATGGGTACATCGGATTCCAACCAGCACAAGTGCAATTATTGGACCCTAAGCCTACTTTGAACTCTGAAATTTCTCACCTTTACTGCTGATAACTCCACATCAGGTGGCTTGTGAATTTCTAGGGATTCTCCTGTCCCCATTGCCCTTCTTTAAAAAATAGGTTTTTAAAAAAATTTTTTTGCAAGTGGAGAGAGAGTTGTTGGGGAAGTATGGGAACGTCAGGACTTCTTGCTACTGCTAACAAACTGCAAACGCATGCATTACTTTGTGCATCTGGCTTTACCTGAGCCCTGGGGATTTGAAGCCAGGTCATCAGGCTTTACAAGCATGTCCTTTTAACCACTGAGCCATCTTTCTAGCCCTCCACTTCCCTTCTTGCTTTAGATTCATTGGGATTGCAGATGCCCATACAGTGAGTGGTTTATGTAGGTTCTGAGATTCAAAAGGGACATGCCAACAAGCACATTGTACCATGTAAGTTCTTCACAATGGGCCATTTCCCCAGGCTGGTTTACAAAGAAGAAAAATAATTATATAAAAACAAACACCAAATTAAGGTTTGTATAGAAATTATGGCCTTTATGTAGTGAATTATTCTGTGCCTAAGAGACCCCCGTAAGCATCATTTTCCTCTCAGATACAGTGTTAGGACAATAACACTGTGGCATTTATCTTTTCTACCTTTCAAATCATACTTGCTGTTTAAATCTCCTCTCAAGAGAGGTTGTTCTTACAGCTGCCAGGGTTGCTGCTGCCCAGCAAGCCCCCTCCAGGATGATTAGGCTTCAAAGAACTTCCTTACCCAAGTTCCTGTCCTTATGGTACCAGCCTTTATCAGATAACCCAGGGAGGGTGTACATCAATGGGCGGTCTCTTCGGTTCAAAGCAGGACACCATTAAAAGATGATTATGGTCCATGTTTGTCCATAGAGCTGCTTCTTCATTGAGGGTGTCATCCATCCACATCACCACTCAGTGGCTCATTCTGCTTATCTTCATTTTTCCTTCTCATGTCTATGGTAGTTGGGCTCAGTGTACATCTCAGTTTCCACCTCAGAGAACTAAGCACATGGAGGAGTATCCTTGTGGGGTGGAGGGAACTTCTACTGTTCTCATTGTCCTTATAACCACATACATGATAGGTCAAGATCTGTATTCACTTCGAAAAAATAAAAATAAAAAATCTGTATCCATCCCCCAAAAGGTTGCTGTTGTGGCATCATTTTTAGAACTCTACATGGTAATTCTCTCATTCTTCCATAAATTAGATGCAAATGTAAAGTGTTTTTGAAGTTCCATTCTCTTCTGTGAAATCTATAGAAATATAGATTACCATAATCTGTCAGTCAAAATGATTTCTTTATGAAACATCCAAAGTTACACTAAAATGATGTAAACTACGATAATAATACCAAGTGAAACGATCGCATAAGATGTACCATGCCCCACATTTCACCAGATGTGTGTCTAAATGTCTATTTTCAATGACCAAGCTTAGTGATTTTATAACCAAAAATGCTCCATCTCTCACCTTATTACACAGCTACACTTAGTGGAAATCTGCTACTAGAAATGACATTATTTCTATCACAAGAAAAACTGATCCCATTCTATAGAAATACTTATAAAATTATTACTAAAAGATTGAGGGATTTACATTGTCATACCTAAATTGCATGATTATTTTAGTAGAATAAAATCTCCTTTCTCACTCATAATAATGCCTAAGAATGAGGAGACATCACAAGAGCTTGGAAAGTTTGAAAGGGTTGTAGAACTTTACACTCGGCCACCTTGTTTCCAGAGTTCAAGTCTTTGGTGTTCCTATGGGCAATCCCTACTATCACAACAGACTTTCCAGTACAAAGAAAGCTATTCCAATTCAAATGGCCCATGATGGTTGGAAATTATCTTGGAAAAAAGAAAAGTGCTATAGATCAGACTAAAGTTTTCCTCATCAAAAGAATTAATAAACAGACCTGGTGTGGTAGCACACCTCTTTAATCCCAACACTCAGAAGGCTGAGGTAGGAGGATGCTGTGAGTTTGAAGCCAGCCTGGGACCACAGAGTGAGTGCCAGGAAAGCCTGGGCTAGAGGGAGAGCCCACCTCAAAAACATAGCAACAGCAACAGAGATCTCCTAAGCAATCTGAGTGCAGTAGGGGTAGATGCCTGGGATCTCAGCACTGGGGGATGAGAGGCAGGAGGATTGTCACAAATTAGAGGAGCAAGCAATTTGATGTATGTTTACATAGCAAGATCCTGCCTCAGAAACAATAACAAAAGAGAGCTCTAAGTAACAGAACACAAACTCTATGCGCTCACTGAAAACAGGGAATAAAATTCACTCTAAGAGGACCTCAGTACAAGTAAACTTATCACGTAGAAATGAAAAAGTTCAATGGCCTTTGCCACATTCCCAGAACTTAGGAAAAAGAAACAAATCATACACATTAGGAGAATGTTTTTTTGAGATTCTTTCTAAAATGATTATGGCAATTGCAGTGGCAGGAAGGACCATAGATCTCCCCACGCAGACAACATTCACCCTTGAGAGTCACCTCTTTGCCTTATCTCAAAAATCTCCTCTTTCATTTCTTAAAAATGATGGTTTGTCTCTCTCTAGCTTCCATCTATCAAAGCTAATTTTCACAATTTCTGTATCTCGTGGCTGTGCCTAAGTGGAGTCCTAACCTCTTTTATCTTTTTGGAATTATATCATCTGGCCAGACAATCCTCATTCTGCTGGAGTCTTTGTGGCTGCCTCATTCTTTATATATATTTTTCATTAACCTTTTACCATTATTAATATTGGCAGAAGCATGTGCTTCTAACAGAATGGCTACATTTAAAAATGTAAAATGCATCTATTTTCTCTTAAGTTCAAACTTCTAGATTCTGGGAAAGAATACAAGTGTTCAGGGATCACTGAGTTAAATAGCTTGTGAGGAAGAGCAGAGAAGAAAGATCTGGAAGTGTGAGAGAAGGCAGGGCTTCCTAAGACCCATAGTTGGAGAAAGAAGAGAGAGAGAGACAGAGAGACAGAGAGACAGAGACAGAGAGTGAGAGACAGAGAGAGAGAATACTCTTCAATGCCAAAAAATTAAGTAAATATTTAATTTTTGTTTTTAAATACATATCTAGGAATATAAATATGGCATGGGCAACTTCAGAATTAATATCTAAAATAATTTTCTGGTCCAAAACTTTTGTGTAGTGGTCAAAGGAAAAAGAAAAAAAACAAACAAACAAAAAAACAAAGACATAAACAAAACCAGACTCTCCAGGTCTAAGTTTCTGAAGAGATGAAAGGCCAGTTTTCGCTCCTGTCCCTTTTACTACTTGAGATTCTTGTCACTCTGCCACTGAACATTTGTATGTCATCAACCATATAAGATGACATTTTAAAATCCTTTATTAACTAGGTAATCAGAGTCTGTTATGATTTCCCCCAAATTTGTGCCTTTCAGCTCCTCTGTACCCTTACTCAAGAAGGAAATTCTTTGGGGCCAGCACGATTTAGTCTTGTTTCCATTTTATCTTTTATTTCTCACGGCTGCATCACCTAGGGCCTGTTCACAGGATGTCAATTATCTGATAGGTCGCAGCCCATGAAGCTGTTCTCTCTTGTTTTCTCATCTGAGAAGTACAAGTTAAAACTTATTTTCATTAAAAACAAAAATTAGGCACCAGTTTACAGGTTGGGGCAGTTTCTACAAGGACTACAAGGATTTCACTAAAAAGCAAGTTATTAAAAAAAAAATCTTTCTGCAAAGAAGATGGTACAAAATTACCCGAAGGATGCCTAAAGCCATGGCATAAATCACATAAATTACCTCTCTCTTGATCCTCAGGTGACTGGAAAATTGATAGCAACCTGATATTCTTAGTGTTTGAACAAAGACCCCAGATTACTTCTTGGCAGGAAAGCACAAAGAAGCCCGGGGGTTTCTTTTCTGTCATTGCCCAGGCTCAGCCGGCCTTGAACAAGGCCAGGGAATGAAAGGGACTCAAAACCTGTTTTACAGAGTCACGAGATGATGGCACTACGAGATGGAATGACAGGAAAGGGTGAAACACTGCTCTGCTCTCTACCTCTATCTGGGTCCAAGCCTTGATGACAGCATGTCCCTGCCCTCACTGTGAGCTCAGAGGGGCTTGTTGGAGAGAGCATTTCCTTCTCCTCACAGGCCTAGGATGTGGGCACAGTCATTCTGGCCTTAGATAAAGAAGTCAGAGAATGAGGAATAGAGGTCAGGCATAAGCTTCCAGGACAGAAGTGCAGGTCAATAGAAGGCAGCCCGGAAGCACTGTTTGCCTTTACTGCATTTTATTCCCACCCCATCTGTATCTTTGCATCTCCTTGGGTCAAAAAAGGTGCAATTCATGCTCCTGCTGGAGAGTATGAAAGACACCTGACACCTAGATCAAACCTTGCCTGATGGCACTCTGAGCTATCACTGATGTGAGACAATAAAATTCCTTCTTTGCAAGAGCACATCCATGGCATGAAATAGGAGCCAAGCTTTAATGGTTCAGGAGCAGGGTGGCCAGTCTGGAAGTTCAAATGTGGTGAGAGAGAAAAAGTAAGACTCAAGCGAGCAATGGGAGGAAGGCGCTGTCACTGCTGATGTGAGGAAACCTGGAGAGAATCCTGTTTCTCATAAGGAGGAAGCCCAGCAGTCCTGGAGAGTCCCCAGAGGCTGGGTGGGAGGTGATGGGGAGCCATGAGTGAGAAGTCAAAGCCTTTATGTGGGTCAGATTTCCAAAGAGAAATCGAAGCTAGCCATGTGAAGAGGAATTCTGCCAGGCCAGAAAATATTAGTGAAAGCCCCCAAATGCACGAGGGAACTGGAGACAGGGGGTCCCAGAACCGAGGCCCCAGAGTTTGGGGAGTTGAGGGAGAAGCAGACAAGTAGAAGAGGAAAATCCAGGGAAGGAAGAGAGCAGTGGGTACAGAGAAGAGGGGAGAGAAGTTATCACTGACTGACAATTTCTTCCTCTACCTCATTGAAATGTTGCCATAGTAACTCTCAGTGGGTCAGAGCTTTGGAATGTCAAGACCACCAGGCCTGTTCTCACAATGGCATGGATGTCCTTATAATAAAAGGATGGGGTTGGAAATCTTGTTCTCCTCTCTCCATCTGATGACCCAAGAAGATGGTCATATACAACCCAGGAAGGGATCCCTTACAGAACCCAGAATGTACTGTCTTCTTCCTCCCCTCTGACACTGTGAGGATTAAATTTCCATTGTTGAAGGAACCTTCCCTGTGAATTCTTACAGCAGAACGAGTTGAAGAAGACACTAGTGGAGAAAGTTTATTAGAAGGAAGGAATGAAATAGCAAATCTCACAGATATCTCAACGATGGCATCTGAAAGAAGAGGAATTGTTGAAATAAGATCAACCTCATGGGCCTGTAACCAACACAGTCTTTTTAAATTCTATTTATTTAGGTTGTAACACTTAACATGAGATCTACCCTTTCAATGAACAATCAAGGATACAAGAGTACTATTAGCTATAAGTACCAGACATTCTTATCTTGCAACTGCTGATTACTTTTCCTTGCTTCGGGCAGCCACCATGCTAGTTAAAAATAATATATTCATGTGAGGGCTGGGGAAATGTCTCACCAGTTGAAGCAAAGGTGCTTGCTTGCAAAGCCTGTCTTCCAAGGTTTAATTCTTCATCACCCTCATGAAGCCGGATGAAAAGTGCCCCCTGCATCTGTGATCTCAACCAAGATGCCTAAGAAAAGTGGGGGGCACAGCAAGCTCTGGAGCTCTTAGGACAGCTCCACTGACACTTGACTACAAGTCTGCCATTTTGTTTGTGGCATCAAGAGATTCTGTCTCAAAGAATTTGGAGGACAAACTCCTGCAGGTTGTCTTCTGACTTCCACATGGCCAGCATGGTCTGTGTGTCCCCCCATACAACTAGATACATAATAAATAAATTTAAAAAAATTAAACATTACTATGTATTATTTCAATGAAAGTATGGACTTAATAGGATGTTTTCACATATGCATATCATATGCTTTGGTTAGATCCTATGAATTCGCTACTATAGATGTGTCATTTGCATATTTGTCCTGTTATGACTTACTTCCCTTGGCTTAATATCCTCAAGGTGCCTCCACATGGCTGCATTCCAAAGAATTTTCTTCTGTTTTAAGGCTTGGAAGATCAACTAGGAAAATCCAACACAAAACCATTTAGAAATTCTTAGTGATTTTAACCCAGTTTGTGGGAGCTTCTGCTATGTTTTGTTTGGTATTTGTGCAGCTGTTTGGAGTAAAAGGTGGGCCTGAGAGTAGCTCTGGATGCCCTGGAACTTGCTCTGTGGCCAAGGCTAAGCTCAAGTTCATGTGCCTCCTGTCCCTGCCTCCAGAGTTATGAGATTACAGATGTGCAGCATCATGCTTGACCTCAAGTTTGTGTTTTGGAAGCAAAGGCCAGTAGAATACTATCAGTGTGCTTACATTTGCATGGGGGTTTTCTCCCTCAGCTTTTCTGTCTTCTTGTAAGGAGTTCTGACTGTCTCTGTCTGATGCCCACCCAGCAATGACTGCTGTTTCCACATGTCTGTAGAGGAACCTTGGTGCAGGTTGGGGGCAGGCCATAACCTGTCCTGTACACTGACTGTCATGGTGGAGACCTGAACACTTACTTATAAGATGCTGTGATTGGCAAAGTGCAGTACTGAATGGCAATTTAAAAGCTTAAGCCAGGTTAAGAGAGATGTCTTGGATAGGAGAAGAAATCTCTCTCTTGTTTTGTGAACAAATGACCCTGTGATTTCTTCAAGCACCACAAATGATGTGATCAGCCCTATAGGAAAACCCCATCTTAGTAGTAGAAAGAATGACTGTGTGTGTAGTTAGGGTACAAAGAGGCAAGAATAAACCATTTTCATGTTAAAAGGCATTTTGAAAGGAGGCTAGAGTCAGTATGCACATCTTGGTTTTAGTGGGGGAGGATAGATCAACATGCATATGTTTGAATATCAGTGGTCAGGAATCACTGAGCAGAGAGACAAGGAGGAGGACAGAACAATTGCTGGTGAGCAGTTCTGCAGGAGGAGGTGGAAGGCTCTCCGCAGCCTGCAATCCTTCAGAGTGGGACTAGATTTCACACTGAAATAAGTCATCAGCAAATAGATAGCTAGGCTATCACCAGCAAGAGCTAAAGAACAAGAGGAGACAAACCTACTATTCTGAAAAGGAATAGGAATGCTTGAATAGGAATGTAACGGCAAATCTATCCTGAAGATGAGGAGAGGACAATGGCACAAGTGTATGACATGCTGCCTGAATAGAACCAGTCATTTAGAAGCCAGACTCATAGGAAGAGAGGAGAAAGGAAGTGCACAGGGCAGAGAGGAGCCATATAGCTGAGATGCTAAGAGATGTCCCAGGCAGTGGGGAGTCCCGTGTGTGTGGGGGGGGTATGTGGCATGCATTGGCAGTGGACCACTGCTTTGCACAAAGTAGATGTTGGGCAGAGTTTGGTGAAACAATCTTTGATGGGGTTGGCCCTATTCTCAACCACCACCAAACAGCTTCCTGGGTGTCGGGGTCTGAGGCACACCCCCACTGGCGACCCTGAGCTATGCAGAAATCTAGCAATGTTATGTGCTTCCCGAAACAAGCCATTGCAGCTAATGACAAACAGTTCCAGTAAGAGGTCACTGTGACTGCTGACGGCAACAGAGTTTGAAAAACTTATACTATTGTGCAAAGTGAAACGTGCAGCTGCCTCCTTGTTCTTAGCATATAAGCTTGCCTATTGCCTGCAATAAACAGACCTTGATCAGACTCCTGTCTTGGTCTCATTTCTCACTCCCGTTCTTTCCCACTCATCCAGGCTTGGGTTCCCCTCGCGACCCTCCTTGACTAGGCCTGTGGGTCGTGTCACCTGGGAGTGTGTGCTTAGACAGCCATGATGAGATTTGGCATGGCTGATCATTGCTGGCTGCTTCCCCTTCCACTGGGATCCATAACTGGGATCCCCTTCCTCGCCACCTTCCCCTCCAGACATGGTGAGACACTTTCTATGCTTCAGTAGCTCAGAGAGGTGTCATCACCCTCTCCCTTCCCTCACCTCAGCAGCCACACAGCTAGAACTTATATACAAGATTTTATTTAAAGTTTGCATTACTTCTTTCCACAGAAGTGAAAGTTTCTTAATTGTGACAATGAATGATTGTATCTCATTGTGAAAATGCATAATTGTGTCTCTGGCATATTTTACAGGTGCTCAGTAATTGTTTCTGAGCTGACCAACTACTTTGCTCCATGACAAATTGACCAATCATTGAAGAGAAGAGGAGGAAATAGAAAAGCTAGAATGGGAATGGGAACATGGGCAGCAGTTGACTTAATCCATTTTGAATTTGACTCTCAATGACAGAACACACTTGAAACAAGCACACACGTTTTCCTAGGATCTCTACACATGGCCAAGACCATCTCAAATCTCTCTGGCCTGAGGTCCAGGCAGTCCCAGAAGTTATCTTGAAGGAACATTCTGGAAAGTAGAGCCAAGCAAGGAAGAGAAGCACTTTCTGACAGAGTAACCAGGTTGAAGCCATCATGTCCTCTGACCTTGCCTGTCACCTGTAGTGATTCTCTTATTATTTTTGTTTGTTTGTTTTGATTTTTAAAATATCTTTATTGGCATTAATTAGAAACATTAATATTGTATGAGCAAATCTTGTGATGGTACCCTCATTTCCCTCCTCCCTGTCCCAATCCATGGGGCCCCCCTCAGTGGGCTTGCCTGACCAGTCCATGGGGTAGGGGGTTATGAATTATACAAGAGGTAGCACAATCTCATTTGTTTGTTTTTGAGGTAGGGTCTCACTCTATCCCAGGCTGACCAGGAACTTAGTCTGTATCTCAGGCTGGTCTGGAACTCACAAGGATCCTTCTACTTCTGTCTCCTGAGTTCTGGGATTAAAGATCATGCCTCAGTTATCCCAGAATCCTTCTCACCAACCAAGCCCAGCTCATCATGGACATTGTGTCTCCCAGTCCTAACACAGGAATGAGCTACACATGTTTCTGCTCTTCCTCAGCCCCTCAAAGGAGATGCTCTGGGAGGAACTCTGAAATAGGAAACAAACCTGAAACCTCTGTCTTCAAAGACTCTCGAGCTAGTCCCAGAAGCATGTCTTGGGTCCAGACTCCAAAAAGCCTGCTACAAGGGAGTTCAAGCATTGCCTTAGGCAAGTCTGGAACAATTCCCTGCCACGAGAGCAGTGAGTCCTTCCTAGACACACAAGGTCTTCCTAGATGTGATGACCTGTGGCTCAGACTTCAGCACAATGGCATTCCCTTCTGAGAGGGTCCTTGCTACAGGGAATACCTAATAGCCCTGTTCAGATTGACTGACAGCTATTTCACCATCCAACTTAATACCAATTGTCTAAAACAGGTATCATTTTTATTTCTGATGAAGAAAAATGGCATATCATAAACTGGCAGCTTTTAAAGAATTTTAATACGAGGGGGGAAATTAAGAAGAGTATTAAAAAGAACTGTGATATCCATCCTCTCCATAATGTTATTGTAGTCATTCCCAACCTTCCAAACACTGTCACATATCCATTATGCTGTCACGGATCAGTGTACAATTGACAGAGAATCAGATTGAGACAGTCCATCAATCTAATGCCACACCATGTAATAAACGTCTAGAGAAGCCCTGTAAATGCTAGTTACACAGCGAGACACGATTCCCTCCAAAGTGCAGGCTGCTATAAAGTGTTCTAAATGACTATAAATAGGTAATATGTCCTAAAGAAAACCTGACTCCTTAGTGATATTGAAAAGAGAAAATAGCAGAAATTACAGATTATTACCAATGGAAATAAGGCCAGAGGGCACTCCCATGAGGAGCCGGGTCTAGAGAGATAAATGAAAAGGAGATAACCCTATGTCAAACAGTCCTTCCAATTCACTATTTATAATGACCCGGGTGCTTAAGGCTCTTTTGAGTACTTGGGAAAAAATTGCAATTCACTGAAATGGTAAGAATTAAAAAAAAAAATGCTTATCTCTCTAGACCAATCTTTGCTTAGAGGAGTTTCTATATTTGATGGAAAACTAAATGGTAATTATGTCATTTTATTTACCAATGCCTTAACAGCTAAAATTAATTACCTAGACTTATCAGAGCCCTTACCCGTTATTCTATAGCCTTTGTATGAATAGTTTCTTAATCCTTTTAAAATAGCCTTGCTGAGGTGTTTGCTGGTTTATGTTCACTTATCACCTTTGTTTATACATAAGCACTTTGAAAAATCTTACCAGAATGATAACATATGAAAACCTAATAATTCATTTATGGGGAAAACCAAAAGCTGACTCTCGTGTCTCTGAGTGTCCTCACGAGGGAAAATTGGTGACCAGTGACTGTTAGAAATAACCGTTTCCAATATTTGCACTCAAACTCCAAAGAATGTAGTCAGCTCCTTTGGCCTATGAGAATGTAATAAATTAATTCTCTTTACTGAAGATGATTAAATAAATGCTTAATTGTTCAGCTAGGCTAGTAAAGGGTTTGCCAAGAAAAGACAAGGATTCAGTGTGGAGCCCCAGCTCCATGTTTAAAAGAAAAGCCATTCAAAGCAGCATGCACCTGTACCCCGTGTGCCTGGGAGCAGAGATGGGGATCCCTGGGGCTCACTTTTCAGTTTGTCTAGTGGAATTGGCTCTTTCCAGGGTGAGGGAGAGACTTTTGTCAGAAATAAGGTAAAGAGGGACTAAGGAGGTAGCTGGTATTGACCTGTGGCTTCCATAAGCGTGCACACACACACACACACACACACACACACACACACACACACACACACACCTGTGCCTGGACACACACGCACACAGTCACCTGTGCCTGGACATACACAAACACACAGGCACACACACACACACACTCACCTGTGCCTGGACACACACACACACACACACACACACACACACACACCTGTGCCTACACAAACACACACATACACACCTGTGCTGAGACACACACACACACACACCTGTGCCTAGACACACACACACACATGCACAATATATCAAACCTCTAAACACATAAAATAAGTTAGTTATTGAATTAATTCAGTGTTCTCCAGTGGGGAATATATATATCTTCCTCCTGGAGAATGTGTGTGTGTATTATTGATTTTGCTTCTATTTCAAGGAATTGGTTTATGTGTGTATTTTTGTTAAGATATTCACTTGCAAAATATTTGGGTCCAAAAACTCCAAAGCCTGTGGAATGTGCTGGAAATGTCTTACTTAATCCTTTTAAATGATCAGATGAAACCCTACGTTCCTGGGATGCCTTGATTTGAATGAAGTCAGTTCTTCTGATGGTAGCTGTGCCTCCAAGAAGTCTTAACAATACCAACAATACCATCAAGTGTCGTGGAAACACCTGGGTGCTACGACTTAGTCAAACACAAAGAAAGCCAATGATCACCAATAAGAATGATATGCTTTATGTTGTGATTTTTTTCCTTATCTATGTGAAACCTATAATTTATGTTTGTATGGCATTTTTTGAGAAGGGGTCTAAATGATTTATTACTTGGTTGTCATTTATGGTAATAATATCAGTTCACCAAAGAGCACTGAACGTTGGAGCTGGTGATTGTTTTTTTTTTCCCAAATTATATTAAGATTTATGGTGTCACAAAATAAAAATGTAATGTTTTATGTTAAAAATAACTTTCATGTCTCATTGATTTGCCTCAGATTACAAATATTTCATTACTAATATTTTATTCAGTCTACTTCAAATATTCATATCTAAGTTGGAACAAGTATAGTAAAGGCAATTTTCATGTTTTAGATTGTTATGAAATTGTAAAAAGTACATTATTTTATACTGTTTTTCAAATTATCTGCTAAAAAATTGATTGACTTTCCCATAAGTGTGGGTGTCCCAGGGTTTCTTGCCATTGCAAAGTGAACACCAAATGCTTGTTGAACCAGTTTTTAATGTTTGAACACTACCAAGTCAATGAAGTATTTTATGCAACTTATATGTGTGAGATTATACAAACTCATAGGTGATTTCAACTGTTTCACTCATTAGTCAATGTCCAAGGAATTTCTGCTCTGTTTCTCCTTTAGGGACACAGTTATAATTTCCATTCCTCTACATATTTTTACATATCTTTAGTGACTAGCCTAATTTTGGCAGTAAGTCTCCTAAATAGAATTTAGGTGTCAAAGGTAAGGGGATTTTTAAAATTGTGATTAACATGGACAGATTTCTAAAATTATTTCCACTTAACTCCCAATAAAATGTACTTAATGATGCCTTCTTCTGTCCTTGTGAAATTGAAATCTTTTTGTATATTCTCCTCAATCTGATGGTTGAAAAACATGATTTCTTTTTATTTTCTTCTACCCACGATAAGATTAATTATAATTCTGTTTTAGTGCAAGTTTGTTGGTTTTTGGTACCATATTCATAAAAGTACAAGCTAAAGTTATTTGAGAATCAGAAGTAAAAAAAATGACAAGGCTGCTCAAGAGATATACAAATTAAGAGAGGTATTTATCTGTTTGCAGATACAAGCTCAGGAATTTCTAAAGATTCCATCCAAAAATCTTCTAAAACTAATAATTCAGTAAGATGTAATGTACAAATCCACTGTCCAAAGCTTCATTGTGTCTCTACACACTAAAATCAGATCATCAAAAAGAAACAAAGAGTGTAATTTACAATAGTATCAAAAATAATGAAATACCAAGAAGGCAAAAGATCTGCACATAAAAAACAGAAGATGTTGATGAAAGAAATCTAAACAGGAAACAGATGAAAGAGAGAAATAGCTTGTGTGCATGGGTTGGAAGAAATAATATTGTTAAATAGATTCATACTGCCTAAAGTGATGTGATCATTCATTGCAATCCTTCTCTGATTTCCAGCATTAAATTGTCACAGATAATTAAAAAAAAAATCCTAAAACCCCTTGTGGAACCAGAGGGTCCAAGTAGTAAAAGAAATCTTAGAGAAAAAGGACTGAATGATAGGCATCACATTTTCTGATTTCAAACGCCATCACTACAAAGCTCTAGTATTAAAAACACTGCTGGCAATACCAGCATAAAAAGTAACACACACACCCCCACAGGACAGAATGTCCCCTCCAGAAACAAGCCCATCTGTATGTGGTCACCTAATCTGTGACAGAAGCATCAAGAACACACACAAAGGAAACAATAGTGCCCTCAAGCAATAGAGCTGGGAAAACAGGACAGACACATGGAGAATGAAACTGGACCCTTTCATTGAAATAACAACGTGAATGGATTAAATACTTGACTTTAAGATCTGGAATCATACATCCTAGAAATGTGGGGCTGGGGAGAAGGCTGCTCACGCAAGCATGAGGATGTGAGTTATTCAGATCCACAGCAGCCATGGAAAAAAGCCAGATGGATGTGGTGATATGTATCTGTAATCCCAGCTGGGTAAATAGAGGCAAAAGGATCCTCAAGGCTTGCTGCTAGCGGGTCATGACAAATCAATGTGATTCCCTGAGACACCTGGGCCCAAAATTAATGTGTAGTTCATTTGAGAAAAACGCTAGAACTGACCTCCGGTCGCCACACAAAGTCCACACGAGTGCTCATGTGAATGTACCTATTTAAACACACACGCAAAAATCAATGACGGAGCTGGAGAGATGGCTCAGCAGTTAGCCAACTTGTTTGCAAAGACTAACTGCTCAGCTTTGATTTATCAGCACCCACAAAAAGCAGGGTGCAAAAAGGGGCGAATGCATCTGGAGATTGTTTACAGCTTCAGTGGGCCCTTGTATACATAAATACATAAAATCCTAGAGCTAAAGATCAAAAATGATTGACTTTTTACTAAATTTTTGTGTTTGGTGGTAAATAGAAGTGAAAATAGAAAAATGGGTCTTTATCAAATAGTATGGCAAAAAAGGTGAAGATTATGTATACATAGCTCACAGAACATGAAAAGATATTTCCAAGCAATATTTTGGTCAGAAGAAAATATCCAAAATTTATAACAAACTCAAACAGCCCAAAAGCAAAATTATAATAATTTATTTTAAAATGGATGAAGACCTGAATAGATATTTTTCCAACAGGAGATATAAAATGGGTAGCAGGTATATGAAAATATGCTCAGCATCAGGGATTGTTCAGGGAACACTAAGTTATCAGGGAAATGAAAAAAATCACAGTGAGTTATCATCATATACCTGCCAGAATAACTATTATGCAAAGACCGTCACTCGCTACCACATGCAGAAGAAGCAGCTTTTGTACATGGTTGATATGAAGTTGAATTGGTGCAGCCATTGTAGAAAACAACACAGCGGTTCCTCGAAATTAAAAATAGTGTTACTATACAACTGATAACACGACTGGGTATTTAGCTAAAAGAAAGAATATCTGTATGTTAAAAAAATATCTGGGCACTCGTGTTTATTACATTGTTAGTTACAATAGCGAAAGTCAGGAAACTAAATATTATACATTGATGGGAATATGTATGAAAATCTCTCTCTCTCTCTCTCTCTCTCTCTCTCTCTCTCTCTCTCTCTCTCTCTCTCTCTCTCTCTCTCTCTCAATACGATTGTTCTGCCCAAAACAAGAGGGCAATCTTGCCACTTGCAACAACATGTATGAACTTCCATGAACTTTATGTTACCTATGAAGCCACATCCAGAAAAGGTAGAAGGTGGGAAAGTCTGACTTCTGCATCTCTGCCAGGATTCACACACAAACCATGAACAACAACAACAAAAACAACAACAAGATTTATTTTGTTTTTAATCAAGATTCTGATCCAATGTCTAAAGCCTCATCTGAGCATGGCCTTCCTGCTAACACAGTCTGAATGCTTTACAGCCTCCCTCTGTGAAAGACAGAGTCCAGCCTCCCTCAGCGACAGACATGGACTCTAGCCTCCCTCTGTGAGAGACAGAGAAAGCAGAAACTTTGGAAGAATTCCCACTTCCAGGGTGTCGTCTTCATCTTTCAATCACTTGAGCAAATGAATCCATTTATGAAGACAGATTCAGAAAATTTTCTTCTTTCTTTGGATTTTTCTTGCTTTCTTTGTCTTTATTTTCTTCTCTCCTTCCTTTTTCACATTTTCCCTTGAAGTGCCCAGCATCCCACCTTCTGTTCTCCCCTCTCGTCCCACTGGTCTGTCACTGAGTCCCCCATCACCTGGCTTCCCATCATTTCTTAAAGATGTCACATGTTAGTATTCAGTATTTAAAGAGAAATTTCAACTTGAATCTGGGAGAAAATTTTCCATATTTAAATCATAGCACTATATTACTGTATATTTGCACGTTTCTAAGAAGGTAGGACATTAGGGTTCATACCAAGCCTACAGAGCTGAGGTCAATATTACTTTGTTTTCAAGGTCATGGTCTCCTTGGAGCCTCTTTTTAGTCCCAGGCTGGCCTGGATCTCATGGCTATTGTCTTACCTCTGCCTCTGAAATGCTCAGTTGGTAAAGTTCTTGCCACAAAAACCTGAAGACATGAGTGTGATTCCCAGAATCCACATAAAAAATTCCAGGTGTGGTGTCACCCATGCAATCTGCTGGGTGGCCAGAGACCAAACGATTCCCAGGACTTGTTGGCCAGGACATCTTGTGAAATCAGAGAGGCCTGGGGTAAGGCATAGCTTCTGTTTAAAAAAAAACAAGGTTCAGGAGTGTGTGGTTCCTAACACTGACCTCTCCCCTCCACATACATGTGCACACACATTTGCACATGCACCCTGACACCCATACCAACATGTCACATATACAACATTAGAATATGATCGTGGTAACCATTTCACAATACATGACTGCTAAGTTATAATGTACTATGCCTTGACTACCTACAATTTTGGTCTCATTCTTTAAAAATCTCAACAAGCCTGTAAACAAAACTTTCAAAAGTCATTCATGCTCTAAAGGAATGTTTGCCCAGAATCATATCCTAGCTTCTCTCCTAACCTCTCAGGTTCTCTAGCTGGCTGAGCACCTTTTACAGGAGAGGAGGGCAGAAAGGTAAGACAGTCATTCCAAACATTGTATGCCAAGAAATGGTTAATTCTAGAAGTTTATAAGGCACTTGAATAAAGGAGAGGAGTAAATCAATGTTGTAGGGAAGGGAAGAGGGGCTGGGTTCTGAGGGCCGATGAAGGATGGAAAAGATACTGGAGACTAATGGAAGGGAAATTTATTTTTGTGAGGTGTGTTTATGCCGACTCATACTGCTGTTGGCTTTCTGCCTTCTGTGGCTACACTACTCCCCAGACACGCAATTTATGACAGTCCTCATTTCTCAGACGTCTGTTCCGATAAGGGAGCTTGAAGCAGCTCCTTTCTTCAAATGCCCATTCTCCCTCGATTTCTGCTCTCAGTGGTCTCTGTGCCAAAGCAGCGTGTTTACAATGGCATAACCTGACTTGCTTCTTTAGTCTGCCTTTGTAGATATTAGCCTAGAAAATGAGGATGATTAGAACCTTAGTTTGTCTGTAGGTTGATAATTTGTTTGGAATTACATTTGAAGCCCTAGACTTCCCTTATTACTCATATAACTTTGTACAAATCTCTTTGCTGCCAGATTCAGTTTCCCCCTCCATAAATATGGGGATTAGAACCTACTTCCAATTGTTGAACTCTTACCTACATGTATACGTCCATGTGGAAATTGTATAAGTGTAGTAAATTTGATTTGATATTGACACTTTGCATTTGTGAACCCATACTTCATCACACACATGACAGGTATCCATCTACTATTCTTTTCTTTTTTTAATCAAATATTTATTGTTAATAATTAGATACATTGTATGAGCAAGTCTTGTGATGGTACCCCCATTTCCCTCCTCCCTGGGGACCCTCCTCAGTGGGCTTGCTGGACAGGATCATGGGGAAGATGGTTATGGATTGTATGAGAGGCAGCCAGCTGTTCTCTTTGTGTGTTATTTCTTGATGATTACCTGAAGACTGAGGGAGAGAAAGAAGACAGGTCCTTTCAAAGTTTAATAAGTTGGCACATGTTATAGATCTGCTCATCTGGTCCTACATCAAATTTTCCTATTTCATCAGCATATTGATCACTTTCCTATTCACATTTTCTCATATTTATTGTCAATAAATTAGATATCTACATTGCATGAGCATGATGATAACCCCATTTCCCTACTCCCTGTCCCCAACCTGCTGGGGTCCCTCCTCAGTGGCTTGCTGGACCAGTCTATGGGATATGGAATTATAAATTGTATGAGAGATAGTCAGCTTATTTTCTCTGTGTGTGATTATTGAGGGGGAATGATGGCTCTTTACCCACAAGTGTCTTATTCTCTCCTAAATCATGTCTGCTTCACCACACATATGGCATTGCTCCATTTACACAATTTCAAACTGCCATTAACATTATAGAATAAAAGTTAAAATTCAAATGCAATGATAAAAATATTGCCAAAGGAACCTTAATGTTTATTTAAGAGTACCAGGTAAGAGTGTCCTGTTGAAATCCTAGAGCCTGGCAAATCCATTATTTCTTTCTCATATTCTTATATCATTCCAACTCAAAGATACAATTATAAGATTTCCAGGAAAACAAGGCTCCTGATCTGGAGTCAGGAAGGCTGGCCTTGTACAGACACTCACCTTCTGGCTCTCTTTTCTCCTTGCTGCCTCTTATCAAACCTTATGCTACCAGAGCCTTAGGGGACAGACACCTGATAAGCATTTTTACCGGAAGATGCTCATGGTCAAAAACAGACACATGTCTGTCTGCTTGCAGGAGACTCTGTGCTTTAAAGTCACAGGTAGGGTATTAAAAGTGCTTCAGGATCAGAGGACAAACTGACTACTGGTGCCGCTCTCATTCCTCTTGATAAACCAGGCTTTTGTGTCCACATTTAGATGTGACAGGTATCCAGAGATGTGTTGTTTTTTAAACATGAGCTAAGTAAGAAGAGGAAAACTTGGGCTGTGTTTTACTTAATTCTCAGCCCTGGGGACCAGGATTGTAAGGAGGACATATTCAATTTGACTGTCATTCATCTCTAAGGCGTCCTTGCCATGTTAATATGCAGTTCTAGATGGCTATTTTTAAGGGAAATAATTGAAAAGATCTTATTTTTAATGTAATGTACTCAGTCTTAGACTTCAACTAAGAAAGTATGCAAAATAAATACCCACAATTCATTATGCTTACCGTTTATAACCTCTACTTTAAGGAAATAAAATTATGACAAGAGTAGGTCATTAGCAAGTATTAAAATATTAGTTTTGGGTTGAGGTAATAGAATAGCTGTCGTGGAAAAAGTGGGGTTCATTTCTAGTCCCAATGCACCTTAAAACTTAATAGTACCCAGATTCTTGTCTTATACATTTAAGGAATTAAAATTATAGATCACCAGTGGATAAAATTTAGTGGGACACTATATTAGAATAAGAGGAGGAGAGGAAAAGCTTCAGAGATCCCCTGTCTTGACTGAGGAGAGAGCACACTGGGGAGGTGCTAGCCACGTGACTATGAAACCAGGGGATCTGTGCTCAGCCAAGCAAGAGAAAGAAGGAAAGTTATAAGAGGGCTCCCATCATGATAAAAAAGTCTATGTGGCAAAAAGAAGTGGAACCTTACCAAAAGCCTGGAGGTTTAGGAGTCTCTCTGCTGACCAGTGATGTGGGAAAGAGTAATCTCTCCTTCCCCAGGTAACTCTATGTTCTGGCCCAGGTGAGCCAGAATAGACAGCTGGTTGGTCTGGCTTTGACCAATCCCAGCTTCAGAATCAGATTTGAGTTCTTGTAAGAGACACCTCCCACTCTAGGCAGAGGATCAGGTAAGGCAAGAGATCCAGGGACACTCCTGGTTACCTTTGGTGTCTCAGTCACCCTAACCTGTCCCATATCTTCTTGTTCACAAACTTTATTTCAATTAGGAAATTGAAATAAAGATACTTTAAACTAAAGACACTTTACTTCCATATGTTAGAAAATTATAATGCCATCATTTTGCTAGGGTGTGAGATGTCAACACGACTAACATTTTTTATGAGTGTAAAAATTGACAGTGTATAATGCTGATTATCATTTCTACGTTGCTTCATTGATCACCTCACAAATGGGCATGTACTTTCCCTGGGAAATGACGCTGGGCTTCTCCAATTCTTGTCAAATAGCAACTTGTGCCCTATACTAAAAACGTTGAAAATGTTTAGTCCTCGACACCCTGTCCTTATTCAAAATGTTGAACACATCTGCATTCCACGATTTTGTGACAAAGGACCCCAAACTGAGTGACTTACAGGACAGCAAGCAACTTCCTCACTGCTCTGGAATCTTAGAGATTTGAGATCTAGGTGCCATCCAGAGGATTGTTTCCTTGAGAACTCTCAGGCTTCACCTATCCCACACCTCTCTACCCTTCAGTTATAATTGGCATTTCTTTGGCTTGAGTGACATCATCCTGACCCCTGTATTTCTTTTACCTGAAGTCCCTTCCCCTTTCTATACAGACAGCAAGCATGACAATGTTCAACCTGCCATGGTTACCACTTCTTAGCTGGGTCATCTGTAAATACAGATTTCCAAATGAAAATAAAATCACATTCTGGCCTACTAGGTTTCTGAACTTTGACATGTGAATTTTTTTTCCCCCAGTGATACAGCTCAATTCACAACAATCTAGATTTATTATATTTATTATTTCTGGATTTTCAATCAGATCACAAGTCAATCAAGTGGAGATGCTCTCTTACAGGCTGTAACTCTATAGTATAAATTGAATATATTTCTTTTCTATATGCCAAATATTTACCATAAGTACAATATAGATTTTATATATACAGATGTACATGTTTTGAGCTAGATATTTTCAAGTTAACCTTAGAATATCTGGTATTTAATGTATTTAAAGAATGTGAATGTGAGTGTGTGTGTGTGTGTGTGTGTGTGTGTGTGTGTAAGAAATATTACACTCATAGCCACAGTATTCACTAGATTTCTGAGTGATTTTCTACTTGCTAACAGCTCTTCCCATTAGAGGAATCTGCACATTGGAAATCCTTTTATTCCTCCAGCTTATAGAGCAATTACCCGTCTGCATTTTTTTTTTGTAATTTACTTTTAACCATAAAGTAAAGCCTTAGTTTAATTCTTATCAATGCAGTCACTCAGTACTGAAGGTATCATTTCAGTGTGCTAAATAATCTCACTCAAAGCACAAAGGAAACAGAGCATGTCAACAAAGAATGGTCCACTCTGAACTTTGATTGAAGGGACCCAATTGCCCATATGATCCAGTCCCTGGAAGGAAATATTTGGAACTTTCACTCAACCCAAGGGAATCAGATAGCAGTGACTGTAGAGTCAATGGTGTCATAAGTGAACATACTAATGATCTGTAGATATGTGGGGGATAATGCTGACGAAGAACAGACTTGAGGACCAAGATGGTCATTCATATATACCAGGATGACTCTTAAATTCATTAAATAATATTAGTAGTATCAACAACTGAGTGATAATTAATTTCCAGGGTGTGTATAAGACACGGAAATTTCTTCTTTCATATTTATAGCAATCCTGCAAACACTTCTATCTTCTATTATCTGTCTACCTGTCAACTTTATTTTACTATTTAGAATTCACTAATGAGTTTTACAACTAACTAGTGGATGAAAATATGAGCCCAGACAGCTTGAATCCAAACAACCCTGATTCATTAATTCCTAAATGGCATCAAGTTTGAATTTTGCTTAAGGACGCTTTTAAAAGTGAGAACGTGGACAGAGCTTCAGGGGGCTGAGCTTGGTTCTTGTTTAGGTTGTGATTAGAACATTTATCAGAATGGCCTGAAACAGGGAGTAAGCTGATCTATGATCACAACACAGTTTTATCAATTAAAAATTCTGTTTAAACACTGAAAATAATTCCCGAAGAAGGGGTGTTCTTGCTCATTTTGAAAACCTGAAGACAAAGCCTGAAGCCTAAAGCATAACAAGAACTCTTCATCTTCATCACCTTGAGCTGAGAGAGGATGCCCAACAGGCACAGTTCAGATTCCACAACTATGTGTGATCTGTGACAACATGACACCTTTGAGACTGAACATGAACCCTGACCCTTAGCTCCAGGGAGATGAGGAGAGAGTTGTTCTGAATCAGGAATGAACCAGAGTGACTAGGCAAGTTGCATGATGCAGCAGACAGGAAAAGACAGGGCATCCAAACTGCTTTCCAATGAGCTCAATTTTAAATGTATGTAATAAACTTACAACAATAATGCTGTAGCTCAGTAATGTAGTCTTAAAATGCAGCAGGCCAATTATACTTTCATTTAAAATTTCATGTCCTTATAATAAGGTTTGTTCTTGATTTTAAGGCTTTATTGTAAGTAGAGATGAGTGGTTTTTTTTTATTACCTGCGTCCATCTCTTGCTATAATAAAAAGCTTATTTGTGTGTATGTTGTCTGCATATATAGTATGGGAAGATTTTGTCAGAAAGCAGCAGACACTTACAGTTGCCCTTTAATCATTATCCGAAATAGGATCCCAATTTCAAAACACTATAAGGACTTTAAAAACGTGTTTCTCCATCGCACCTCTCTTTCATGTTTAATTCCTTTCTTCATGCCACATGCCAGCACATTCCACGTGACTTCATTGTGCTTGTTTTTCTTAAGTGCATTCAATACTCACCACACTGAATTTTGATTTCTCTCTCTCTCTCTCTCTCTTTCAAAATGTATTCCCTTGACTCTTTTGGAAATAATCACAATGATAGGTTTGAATCAGATCCAAAAGAAGTTCTCAGTAATATTCCAAATTAGAGTGCCTTCTAGAATTGATGTCTTTTGAGAGTCACAATCTGACCATATGGTCTCCGCATATATTCATTAACAGACATTTACATCCTCCTTTCTCCTCTCTCTCCATGATATATTTTAGGAGGAGTTATGAAAACAATGATAATTACATCCCCTTTGTATTTTTATCAATGGACCATATTAATTTTATTAGAATAACTACCCTCACACAATAAGAGACTTCTTTCTGACCAGAAAACTAAATCCAAAAGGAATTACCATTATTATCATGTCTACACAAAACAGTCATTCTTGTCTGTGCCACATTCCCATGCCTATTAGGAAGGATTTTGGTTTTCCTGCACGTTTTCTCGGATGTCCTCTAGGTAATGCTGTATGACATCCTAGGTAATTCAAAAGCTCTCATTTTAATTACCTATGTCCATTAACACATCTCCCTCACTTTCCACAGAGGAGTGAAAAGACACTTTAAATACTTCCATCTTGGCTCTTCCAAAGGACATCTTCTTTAATTAAAAAAGCTGTGTCAAAAAAAAAATTCCCACAGTATTTGAAGGTATGTAAGCTTTGGTAATTGCTTTATGTTCATATATTTATTTTGATATAATAAAAATAATAAAAAAGAAATCATATTTGTTTTGAAACAATTCCAATTGAAATAAGTACTAAGTGACAGGGGCCCAACTATCAAGCAGAAAAGAAATCTATGTTTTTAAGATTTAAATATGTGATTCGTTATTTTTGAAAAAGAGATAAACCCACATAGTTTAAGAAAAAGAAAAATGTAGGACTGACCTGGAATTCACTCTGTAATCCCAGGCTGGCCTCAAACTCACAGTGATCCTCTTACCTCTGCCTCCCTGAGTGTTGGGATTAAAGGCGTGTACCACCACGTTTGGCTAAAGAAAAAGTTTTTTAAAGAAGTATATTCTCTCCCACAATTGTGTTCAGTGGATCCAGTGTAGTCTCCACTTCTACATTTCTGGGTTTAGTAAATATTATTATTATTAAATTCTGAATTTCTAGTGCTTTTGATGCAGATACAACAACTCTGTATATTTAACCTACACTTATTTTAAAACATTTTTCTTTCTTTATTTTTTAAACTGATGTCTTTATTATCCATAATTAGATACATTGTATGAGTAAATCTTATGACTGTACCCCCATTTCCCTCCTCCCTTTCCCATTCCACTGGGGACCCTCCTCAGTGGGCATACTGGAACAGTCCATGGAGTAGGGGGTTATGAATTGTACAAGCGGTAGCCAGTTTCCCCCCATTTGTGTGTTGTTACTGAGGGGGGCCATGTCTCTGGATAGTCTCCTCCACCAGGGCTCTTAAACTCCCCCCCCACTTCCTCTCAGTTCCCTGAGTCATGGTGGGTGAGTTTTAAGTGCTTTATTGTTAAGATCTTGTCTCCTTTTCTTTTTAAATGTCTCTTTTACTTTTTCTTTGCTTTCATCCATACCAGATATTATCCGTATTCTTTCTGTGTTTTCTTGCTTAGTTTATGGATACACTGTATCTAGTACAAACTCTTTCAGGAAGTTGTTTATTCATTCTCCTGCTTCCCATTGGATCTTTGTATTTGTATTGCTGAGTAACATGTTGTAACATACTCAGAATTAAATTAGATTAAAACAGCCTCATTCACTGTTTGCAGAAGCCAAGACAGACTCAGCTGGGTTCCCTGCTTAAGGTTTCCCAGGTTGAAGTGGAAGGCTCGGCAGAGTGGGCAGTTACCTTCCAAGCTCATTGGGTTTGGGTTCATCAGCAGAATGCTGGTGTGTGTGTGTGTGTGTGTGTGTGTGTGTGTGTGTGTGTGTGTGTCTGGGATAGGTATGAGGGGCAGGTCTGAAGTCCCTGTTTCAGAAGTCATTCCCAGCTCCCAAGGAATATCCTAAAGCTCCATCCGGTTATCCCTCTTCACCTTCCAGGGAAGCGATCATCCTTCGCATTTCAACCTTGGGTCTGGATTTTTGCATCGACTCTCTTTTCTTTGTCCATTTGCCAACCCATCCCCATTCACGAAATCTCTTTGCTTGCTAGAATTTGAACCCTAGTAATTTTGTTAAAAATCAGTTTGGAAACTTACCTTGTAACAGCAGACAATTTCAGCCGGGTGAACACCCGAGGCTTCACTCACTGTACCTCCCCTAGAGTTCCTATCTCAGGATGCCAAAGAATTGGGCAAACTTAGATAGAGAGCAAACTCCTTATCACACGTTGATTCAGACCAGGGTAAGTTCAGAGGAGTTGGGAGAAGGATCAGAAAGGCAGCCCAGCCCCACGGGGTTTGGGGGATTCACAGGAAAATTACAAAAAGTACACAGAATCACCAAAAAATGAAGAATTTACATTCGTATTAAAGACAATCTTCCCTCCTTCCCTCTCAGATCCAGCCAGTGGCAAGATCAGAGAGGGGGAAGGGGTCAGCCTCACCTCCTGGTCCCCCCTGCCCAGTCTCCAGCCCCAGCAGTCAGGAAGGAACAGCCCACATTCCAAGCTTGAACTTGGATTTTTAAAGATTTTTTTTTTTCTGGAGGAGGGACAAGACCCTAGCCAGGAAGACATTATGGCAGCGTGACATGAGGTCACTGTCAGAGGCCACCCCCTGTCTACCTATGGGGGAAGGGTCTTTCTCCTAGCCGCTCACAACCTCCTGATGTGTTTCATGGTAAAATTTGTTGACTGCTTTGATTATGTACAATGTTCAATGACTTTCTTATATTGGTACATATTGCAGCTCTGTTCTTCAAATTTTCTTATGCATCTTTGTGTACGTGTTAGTGCGTGAGCACATGCGTGCAGGTGTGCATGCAGGCCTGGTGTTCATTTAGCGTGTCCTCCTCAGTCAGCCTCCTCAGGAGTTTTTGAGATAGGGTCTCTCACTGCTCCTGGAGCTCACTAATTTGGCTATCCTAGTTGGTCAGCAAGCCCCAGAGATTCTCTTTTCTCTAAGTGTTGGGATTCCAGGCACATGCTAACTACTTACATGAGTGATGTAGAAACTGAGCAAAGATCCTCCGGCTTCCCTGGCAAGTATTTTACTGACTGAGCTGTCTCCTCAGCCCCTCTTATATAGCTTTATATCAATTTGGTTTGCAGAGTTTATCCTTTCTTAATTCCTATTCCTCATTCGGAATGCTCCGATCAGGCCAATGGCTTATTCTTATTGCAAATCAGGTCTAAGGCTTGACCTCAGGGAACCTCTTTAACCTCTGGCAGAGTGTCATTGGGACTCTTGATACCTGCTCCCATGAGGCATCTTTCTACTTTCCTGTTTCTTCACGACACATAAACCCACGTGCCTTAAGCTGCTGTTAGTTTGAGGAACTATGTGTGCATTGATTTAGCAGGCTTTCTAGGTTCTTTGAAAATGAATTATACATAATTTTTTTCTTTGTTGCTTTTATATCATTTACAGAAGAAGAAAAAGAAGAGCCCTAATTGTTAGAGTTGTAGTTTCATAAGGCAAAAGATATTTTCAGATGTGGAAAGCCAGCCTCTGAAATGTTTGGGTAGAGGGGTCTGATTGTTGGGTTTCAGGTAACTGATATCTACATCACCCAAAACAACAGTCATTCATTCTTCTTTTAATTTTATTTTATTTTATTTATTTTTTCTCTCTAGCCCAGGCTGACCTTGAATTTACTATGTAGTCTCCGGCTGGCCTTGAAGAGCCATCCTCCTACCTCTGCCTCCAGAGTGCTGGGATTATAGACGTGTGCCACCACACCTGACTCTCAATCTTCTTGACCTTTGCATATCAGAGGATGACTTTTCATTGAAACAAAGCTAAACCAATCTGACAAAGGAAATTTCTTATAGAAATAGTAATCAAAATACCTCAGAATCAAATATTCTCCTTCTTATTCCCACATTGATTTCTTCTGTCAAAAATCAGGTGTGAAGAAATATTCTAGTAATGTCCAATTTATCTAACTTATTGGGTTTCTCAATATGACCTTCTCCTAGCTCTTAGACTATTGCATTGGTATTTTCTCCCTTTCTGGTTTAGCATGCCTGATGGGGTTCTGAGAGTCCAAGCTACCTACCTTGCTCTCAGCATTCTGTCTGCTCAGAGGATTTGGCACCGCACTGGAATGTGATTGGCAGTGCCTCTTCCCTCTCCTTTTGAAATCAACAATGGATCAGGTGGTCCTCTGAAGTACACTCACTACACCGCGGGCTATTATCTTGAATAATCTGGTCTGGTACTAAAACATTCCTTTGCGGTGTTGAATGTCTTAAGACATGACACCTTAGGGTAAAAACTGAGCCCCACATACGAATGAGTGATGGACTCTTTGTACTTTTCTGGATGTTCACGCAGGTGCGCTGGCATTTACACATGCCTGTGCGATGTAGCGTTCACACGGAGATAAACTCTGATGATTCCACATTTCCACTATGCAGAGAATCCATCACCTTGCTAAGACCTTCGGCTTCTAATTGTCATGTGTTGTCTCCCTTCTCACATTATCTTCTTTTCTGGGAGAGGTGTTTTCTTTCTTCCTTTCTTCCTTCTTTCTTTCTTACAGAACTACTTTGCTTTTTATCTAATTTTGCAAATATGCAACCAAATCAAAGGGAATCACAGGGTGTTTTCTTGTTTAAAGGGAGCACAATGTGCATCTATGTCTCTAGAAGAAAACCAACAGGATATACTTTTGGGGGAGAGTTCAATGTCAATACATTCTGGGACAGAGTCATTTTCATAACTAGATTCTATTATTAAATTGAAGAAAATGATAATGTTGGTCACTGGCAGCTTGGCTGAATATGTGTGGGGGATACTGGAGGGTAGGAGGAGAATGGTTCAGGAAGAAGTGATAGGTGAGCAGAAAGAGATGAGACAGAAAGCAGGGCAGGAAGCAAGGAAGACATTTTATATTAAACACCACATCCCCAGCAAATTCAACCCTCGTTAATGCAAATATAAATTCAGCAACATTAATTGCATACTTGTTATATAAATGAGTTTGAAGCTGATGCTGGAAGATATAAAATTATTATATAATTCATAGGGAATTGGCAAATAAGAATTTTATAATGACCAAACATACTAGAAAATAGAAGGTCATTTCGAAGGGAGTGAAAGGATGCTGTATTTGTGTTCTGAGGATGTCCAGAGCGCAGGTGAGACAGGTTGTATGGGAGCTCTGACTGCTGCCTGTGTCTAATAGCTCGAAGCCATTCTGCCCTTCGGACTTTTTGCCTTGTCTAATTACCCTTAAATCTCTCTGTCGCCCTAGGCTTCCTTCGCACTAGGTGTTTCATCTGTCTAGGAGATTATCATTCCTCTCATCTACCTTCACTCACAAGTCTCTTTGAGGATGAATGAGTCTGTGTGTATAATGGGCTTAAGAGAGAATTTGCCACATAGAAAGAGCTCAGTAGACATTCACCATTATAAATGGCAATAATAAAATCATGTTACATTTCTTTTGCATCAGAAACACGTTTTCTTTTATTGGTCACTTGGATGAAAATTCCTATGAAAAATTGGGAGGAAGGAGAGAAATGTAATGACATTCATTAGGAAGGAAGTAAAGTTTTGCAGAAATTTACAAAGCAGGCATGCATGAGAAGATCCCAGCTGTTAAGGTTTGCAGCGTAGTCTCCCCATAATGGGATGAAAGGGCAGGTTCTATCACACTACAGCTATGACTGATATGTACTTTAGAAATTCAAATGACCCTAAACTAGTTTAGGAGGCCAGCATATGAATTAGTCACTTCATTTTTTGAGACAGAGCCTCTCCTTGAGCCTAGAGGGGAAGCAGATTTGACTAAACTAGGGAACCAGCAAGCTCTAGTGGGGACAGCCATGGACCCCAAACCCCAGCATTTCCATGGGTCCTGGGGCTCCTGATGAGTGTCAGACAACACTTAGTTCACAGAACCATCTCACCTCATCCCTAGTTGCTCACTTCTTTATCTAAGTTTTCCTTCTAATTCATATCTGGTGTTAAGTCTGGAGATACAGGATTAATAGACCACTAGACCTCTTAGTATAAGTAAACTCTTATTCAGAGATGAAAAAAAAAGTATATCCTAAGGAAAGAAGAAGAGAGAGAGAGAGAGAGGGAGGAAGAGAGGAAAAAAGGGAGAGAGAAACAGAGAGAGATGGGGGAGAGAAAAGAGAGAGAGAGGAAAAAAGAAGTCAGGGAGAGAGAGAGAGAGGAGGGAGTTTGAGAGAAAGTGAGAGAGATTTGGTGTTAGGAACACAGGGGACAGACACTGATCATTCTACGTGGTGAGACCAGGTGAGTTCTAAGAAGAGATGGATTTTACACATGTCTCTGGTAGGGTTTTGCCAGGTGAGGTAGAAAAGGGTCATCCATTCACTGAGAGGCCCTGAGGAAAGTGTGTGCTCAATGGAAATACAGATATCCGTGGACCTGATCTAGTTGCTAGGAAAATGAATAGTGATGAAAACACCCACCACTGGAGTAGAAGGAAGTTTGAGAGTAGTTTTGATGAGCATTTATGTCTTGATGCTTGTGGCCAAGGGCTTTCAATAACCTCTGGACATCTGGGGCAGGGGTAGTCAGATCCTTGTGTGTATGAGCAGAGCCAGGGACCAGCTTCTACTCAATGAAATATGATGAAGGTGATGGATGGGGTGTTACATAAGATTCTAAAGTTGTCCTGTGAATAGCTTCTCTCTCTCTAGTGCTTGCCTTTGAAGGAAGAAGTGAACAGGACTGGAAGACCCCCGGGACAGCTACTGGCCAACATCAGCAAGACAGGCAGAGCCGCATCTGTTCAGCAGGTCTCAGGGAAGCAGGTGCTGCCAGCAGCCAAGTGAGCTTGGAAGGGGCTCTTTCCCCAGCTGAGTTTCAGATCCCGAGACGGCAGGCTGAGTGTGCATTTTGTAATTTCTCAAACCCTGACAGAGAGGACACAGTCAACCCATCCTTGAACTCTTGACCCAAAGAGACTGGGCTGTAATAAATGTGTTATTTTTAAGGCAGTGCATTTATGGCGATATTGTTATGAAGTTGTGGGTCACTAGTTCAATGAAGAGTTTGGAACTTCACAAAAGCAATAAGTCAGCCACTAACATTTTCAAGGGAGAACCCAGCTTGATGTCTTTATTTTAGAAAAGGAGATATAGGAAGGAAGGCAGAGACAGAAAGGGATGGGTGGTAGCAAGGCAGAAAATAAAAATGACTACAAGGTCTATGAGGAGCAGGCAGGCAAAGTCAAATAGGAATATTAGCCTTGATGAGGAAATGAAGGTGTAAGGGGTAGAGCCTATTTTTTATTATCCATAATTAGATACACTTAATAAGCAAATAATGTGTTGACGTCTCCAATTCCCCTATTTCCTTCTTCCCTGTCCCTGATCAGCTGGGTATCCTCCTCCGTGGGTAGTCTGGATCAGTCCATGGGGTAGGGGGTTATGGATAGCCTAGGAGTCAATTTGGTTCCACCCGCCTTAGTATATTGTTACTGGGGGTGGGACATGTTCCTATTTTTTAATGTGTGATACTTGATCATGATCAACTCCAAATATTTCCAACCCCTTTCCATGATTCCAGAGAAGAGACTCCAACTTTTAGATCTTGGAAAACTGCTATAAAATTAGAAGCTCAAATGTGAAGTCCTACAGATATTTCTAAACTAAAGGTGTATTTAGTCTTCGGATTTAGAGCCGAAGAATCCTACAGCAGTATTCAACCCTAGTAGTGATAACTAAACAATTTCCAGAGAGGAACTCCGGCTGCCTCAGTATTAATCTTATTATCATTTTGCCTACTCTTGAGTTCAGAAAAAAAACCCAGACACTTAGAAGGGTAGGATTTTCCCAAGGTAATGTTTTACCTCTCTGGGAAGGTGCTACACCTATCAGACTAAAACTGACTTGTGAACAATACAGTTCTTTCAAATCTACATTGTATTTTGCATTAAATTATTTTTGCTTACTCAGGTCATCTGAAGAAACTCTTCATATGACTGTGAAGTCTATCAGCATTTATGTGGGTCCTGGGGCTCCTCATACATGTCTGTCAAGTGCTTTGTTCATTGAAAACTACTTATTGAAACATATTTTATCCTAACAATGTGTGATATATACTGAGCATATATAACCAGGAGGGGTATCCATTCAGTTTTAAAACCTATTTCTAATATGTCCCATATCTTATGCAAGCACCTGATCCCATAACAAAAATAAACAAAAGTCCTAGTGCACAGAGACCAGATGGAGGGAACCAGAAACAATATAAACATATAAATGTGTCTCTAAAATACTGTAAATAACGGATTATACTCATTGGGTCTGGGGAGATGGAGAAAGTGTTTTCAGTGTAAGCGTGAGAACCAGTGCTCAGATCACCAGCACCCATGCAACAGCTGGGTGGTTACCAATGTCCACCCGTCATCCCAGCACTTGGGATGCAGCAGAGATAAGGCAAGCCTTGTGCAAGCTGGATGGCAATACTGGCCAGATAGATGAGGTCTCTGGTCACATAAGAGACTCTGCCTCAGTAAGTAAAGGCGAGAAGGAGCAAGGAAGACACTAGACAGTAACCTGAACATGCTCCCCCACCACACACAGATAAGAAAGGAGAATTAGGAAGAAAAATGATAGAGCCTGAATTCAATCCCCAGCACTCATGTAAAAACCCAGCTATGGCCACACATGCCTATAACACCAGTCTTGTGCAGGGCGGAGATGGAGAACACATAGGGCTTGGTAGTCAGCCAGTCAGATCAAAAAGCCAGCAATTCTAGTTTCAGTGAGAGACTCCATCTCAAGAAAACAATGTGGACTAGTTAGAGGACACATAATATTACCCACATATGCACATCTGCACACCTGCATACAAAGACTTAATATCAAACACACCACACAAAAATGCTGCACATACCTAAATATGCACATGCCCAAAACTAACTGACCTTGAAGTCACTGGAGCCAGCATGGTATGTAAATGAGGTGTGGGTAACTTCATGTCAATTATCCTGTAACTTATCCTGTTCCTAAAATAGTGGAAGAGCTGGTCTTGAGATTTTTTTTTTTAAAGTAAAAGGTAGTAAAAGAATGAGAGAGAAGCTAGAGAGGTGGTTTCCATGTGTATTGTCTGTTTTGAAGAAACAGCTGTGCTTACGTGATTAAGGGAATGTAAAAGATGGACTGAGTAGGATTTAAGGTGACAGTCAGAACTGAATTAGCAATAAGCATTCCACATTCGGGGTCACAGTTGTGACACATTGAGTGAACCTATGCAGGTATTTATACCCAATGGCCATCAATCGCTCCATCTATAAAATGAAGATAGCAGTATCTATTTTGCGTTGTTTGAATTTGTGACAATCATAAGTATATCTCAGACACAGCTATCAGACCTGCCACAGCGGAAAAGATAATGACTCTTTTGTCTTTGCTTTTTCTGAACAATGTAGTCTATGGGAATGACATTCTTTGCAGTGATACAGCAAGCTTATCTTCTTGTAAACACAGACTAAATTTATCAACGATGAAATATTTTTATTTTCTTAGTAATCTTTGACTTTACCAGTTGCATATATATCCAACTGCCTTGATGAGAAAAGTTTATTTATGGTAGTAATTATTTTGAGAAAAGTGAGAGAACCAAAGAATATGTTCAATCCTTCAAAAAAAAAAGAATAATTTATTAGTCCAATCTAAAAATGTGCCTCCAGCCTCACCCTAGCCACATTTCACCTTTGCCCACATAAGTTGTTTCTCTTTGTTATACAGTCTGTGAAAGTCAAACATGTCCCTGTCTCCAGGGTCTGAAATATGGCAACCCTCATTTCTCCTAAGACACATTTTTTTCTCCATTTTCTCCAACAGATTCCATGCTGTCCGAACACTTGGCCAAAAAAGAAAAAAAACCTCAACTTTAACAGAACCATTGAATTTCTAGATTCTTCCAGTGTTTCCTGTTTTTGAAACATTTTCCAAAACTCAGAGCCATCCCGGGCACCATTGCTGTCCACTGCAAACCCTTGCTCATAACGGTGACTCCAAACCTGCACGTCTCTCCTGTTCCTCAGACATTCTATTGTGACACGCTTACAAAAAACAGAACATGATCCAAAATTCTGTGCTTCTCCCTCCTTGTGCAATTTCAGCACAGGTGCCCATCAGTGGACCCTAGAATATTCCAGCTCTCTTGGTACTGGTGTCTATTCACCTGGTGTTTCCACCAGGCCTCCAACAAGGTCAGCAGAAAACCAAGCCTGATTCCCACAGGCCTCACTGGAGTCCATGGTAGCTGCTTCAGAGCAGCTGCAACATTCTCACTCACATCCCAGCTCTGAGCTCCAAGCAACCCCTTTGAAGACAGCTTCTCATACCAGCACCAAGCACTTCTGGAGGGAAGGGTTTATTTTGGCTTACAGACTCAAAAGGAAGCTCCAAGACGGCAGGGAGAGCAATGGCATGAGCAGAGAGAGGTTGGACATCACCTCCAGGCCAACATCAGGTGGACACCAGCAGTAGGAAAGTGTGCCAAACACTGGCAAGGGGAAGCTGGCTAGAACACCCATAAGCCCACCCCCAACAACACAGCTCCCACAAGGTTCTAATTCCGATTATCATCAGCTCAGCTGGGGACCAAGCATTCAGAACACAAGTTTGTGGGGATACCTGGATCAAGCCACTACACCTCCTAAACAAAGATCGCTGAATTGTCCTACTCTTGGTCTTCCTCTTGCTCTTGACTGCATTTTCAGAGCCACTTAGACAAACCTTATCCATCCTGAAATGATAGGAAACAAATCTTAACCCTATTATAAATGCACACTCCTGGGCTAGGGAGAATTCTCAGTGGTTAGAGCACTTGATAGTCAAACATGAGAACTTGAATTAGGCCCCCCACACCCACCTAAATGTCAGCTATTATTCCAGAAGGGGAGGCAGAGAGACAGGAGGATGCCTGGGCTTGCTGGGCTGGTAATTCAGCGAATTTAGTGAGCTTCAGATTCAGTGAGAGACCCTGACACAAAATAAATATTAAATAAATAATAAGGAAAAAGAAAGAAAGAAGGAAAGACATAAAAAGAAAAGAGAGGACTGGGACAATGGATCCAGTTAAAAGTGTTTGCTTGCAAAGCCTGATGGCCAGAGTTGATCTCCAGTGCCATGTAAAGGCAGGTACACAAAATAGTTTATGCACTTGGAGTTTGTTTCTAGTACCAAGAGACAAACCCCCTTCTCTCTCTCTCTCTCCCTCTGTTTCTCTCTGTCATTCTCTCACTCATACAAATTGCTAACTAAATACAAATATTTAAAAATTTTAAAAGATAAGGTGGAAAGAGTCTGAAGAAAATACTTGACATTGTCCTCTGCACACATGTACACTCCCATACTTGTACTCACACACATACACACATGCACACACTATACATGTGCTCACACATGCAAACACACATACACACATGCACAGACCCATACATGTGCCCCCCACATACACACATGCACACATACATGCAAACACAAATGCACATCTATATGCATGCACAAACCCACACATGTGCTCACACACATACACACATGCACACATGCACACACATGCACACACTCATATATGTGCTCACACACATGCACACATGCATGAACACACAAAAATGCACATCTACACACATACACACACCATACATGTGCTCACACACACATATATACAGACACACATGCATGTACACATGCACACATGCACACACCCATACATGTGTTCACACACATGCACACATGCACAGAAGCACACATGCACATACAAATACACATCTACACACATGCACACACCATACATGTGCTTACACACATGCAAACACACATGCACACACACCCACATGCACACACACACACATGAACACACATGCACACACACATGCACGCCATTCACACAACACATACACAGGAATGAAAAAGGACACCTTTCCCCCTCTTCCTTTCTGAGGACCTGACAGCTCCCCTTGGCTTCCCTTTGCATGGGTGAGCCATCCAGTTTCTCTCCTTCCCGCATGCAGCTCTGTTCTTGGGGGTTCCTGGACGGGAACTTGAACACACTCCAGTGGCTCTGATGGGGATGGGCTGCCATCCCTTAGTAACCGTGAGGACTGAGTTTGGCAGAAGACTGGCCTCTTCACATGTTTCTCCTCAATTCGTTGTGTATTGCTTGGCTTTCTTGCGGGCAGACAATTCAGGGAGTGGAGGAGTGTCAGGACCTTCAGGGAAGACCAGGCACTGTCTTTCCTTGTCCTTGGAGTCAAGTTCTCTGACTAAAGGAAGCACATGTTTGCTCTGAGCAGTTAGGCTGGACACTGTCTTTGCCTGAGACGACATCTGTGAGGGCACTCTTGTCTTTATAGACACCTAGGAATAACAGTCAAAGTTGTACATAATGAGATCTTTGCAAATTAAGCATGCCACTGGACATATCTGGCTGTGCAAAAAGAGTTCAGAAGGTCTAAGAAAATTCCTGAATCTTCCACTTGGCTGCACATTTACACAGAGCTCTTGCTCAAGCCTACTTGAGTAAAGGCCCTGTACACACAATGCAAATAATGGTCTCAAAAGTCATCAGCCAATTATATATTGATTGTCTCTTCATCTCCCTCCTTCTATGAGACAGTGGACATGAGCACTCCTCCCATAGAAAGTGGTATTCTCACTTTGGGGCAAGAAGCAGACCCTGCAGCATTCAACACAGAGTAGACACTTGGGACACTATTGGGCTGGGGAGATGGCTCAGTGGTTAAAAGCACTTTCTTGCAAAGCCTGTTAGCTTGGGTTCGATTTCTAAGAACCCATGTAAAAGCCGATGTGGCAAAAAGCCCTGGTGAGCTCATGGCCCATTCTCTCTCTCTCTCTCTCTCTCTCTCTCTCTCTCTCTCTCTCCCAAATGAACAAATATTTTTTTTTTAAAAAGGATCTCAGAATTTATTTTTGGATGCCAAACTTGTGACTTACAGTCAACAGTACAGATTTTAACTGTAGCCAAATGTTAATATCTAACAATCATGTTAATGTATAGTTCCTATTATTTTTTTTTAATATATATTTATTGTCCATAATGTGTTACATGACACCCATCAGTGACAACACACTTGGGCCAGGAAGACTGGGATGAGTACTAAGATATACAGGATACCTTGACACAAGGACTAATATGAACAAATATTTTTTAAACAAAGCAATTTATAAGAGGGTATATAACTTAGAGTAGAAAATTTCCTACTGGAGATACACACACACACACACACACACACACACACACACACACACACACACACACACACATATATATATATATATATATATATATATATATATATATATATATATATATATATATATATATATATATATTCAAGCTAGGATCTCACTTTAGCCCAGGCTTACTTGGAATTCACTCTATAGTCTCAGGGTGGCCTGGAACTCATGTTGATCCTCCTGCCCTGCCTCTGCATCCCAAATGCTTGGAATAAAGATGTCCTCCACCACGCCCACTTTGCTTGTAATTTTATACTAGACAGATAAGAGTAACATTTTACACTGCATCTCTATAGAGCAGGACATTGTGTACCTTCTTGATAATCCAATATGAAGAATTTCCACATTGTTAAATTGGAGCCCTGCTAAGATTGCATCCTGATTATTTCATGTTTTCAAAAATGAGTTTGTCCCTCCCCCATAAGGATAGTTTCCCACTAGCAAAGATGAATGCTATTGAGCAGTCACATGACTTTTGTGATTGTTCTGAAACATCTAATAGTTCTTTTCACTACATCTTTGACCTTCAATGTAACACCAACCATTTCACATTCCTCCACACCTAGGAATGCAAATGTATTATCTTCATTAAAGTAACAGTTATAATCAGTCAATTACAAGGCTGAAAAAGTCCTTTGCCAACACAATATTATGTTTACCATATGTCATGGAGAAATTCATGGAATGTTTCTGGATCAATAGTACCAACAGTAAGCTAACAATCCATGAGGTAAACACTAATATCATATGCTTTTATTTCTCCCCATGCAGGCTCTCTCTAGGCCAGGCTGACCTGGAACTCACAATGGAATGCCAGGCTGGCTTTGATATCATGGTGATCCTCCTACCTCTGCCCAAGTACTGGTATTAAATGTGTGCACCACCATGCCCAGCTCATCTGCTTGAGTTAAAAAAAGAAAACCAACATTTGCGTGTGTGTGTGTGTGTGTGTGTGTGTGTGTGTGTGTGTGTGTGGGACTTTTTCTTCTGCAGACAAATATCAGGTGCTTATGCCACTTTTTGTATCCAGCTTATATGGCTGACTAGGGAATGGAACCCTGGCCAGCAGGCTTTGCTAGCAAGTGCCTATAAGTGCCATCTTTTAAGCCACAGGATGAGTAGACAGAGGCACAGGTCAAGGGCACCTGCACACATGACATAGGAGCATGCCTACCCACATGCAAGCTGACAAGAAAGAAAAAGAGCTGGAAAGATGGCTCAGTGGTTACATGTGTTCCCTGCCCCAAACCACCATAGTTTGGAACTCAGATCCCACATAAACAAGAGCTGGGCTCTGGGGCACCTGTCACCCAGGGCCAAAAAGGAGAGCAGAGACCAATGGGAGTAGGTGAAGAGAAAGAATGGGACACTGAGGTTTTGCTCTGGCCGCCACAGACAAGCACCACCGGTCACAGGTGAGAAGCACATGCTACATGGGAGCATACATGTGCATACACACACACACACACACACACACACACGAGACATCTGAATTTTTAAGAAGGAATAGAAGTGGCTGTCTTGAAGGCTGTATGGTTTAGAGTACCGTTACAATGCAACATGCCTCTCTAGGTCACAGCCCCTATCACTGCTTATTTTAGCTTACGTTTAAACAACTGTAATTTCGTCCTCATTTTAAAAGCCTCGCAGCATAAATTGAGGATATTCCCCCTCAATCTTTGCAGTGAAATGGTACAAAGAGTGCATCTGAGGCTTTTTCAAATAAGATAGCCCCTTACATGGAAGCAATATAAATTGTCCTTTCAAAGGCTTACAATTTAAAGAAAGTATTCTCTAGTATCTCTCGGATCATATAAGCAAAATCATTTTATTTATACATTAGTGGCTATCATGACCTTCACTTAAAAAAAAAAAACACCGAACATATCTTTAGCTATAAAACCTATGTCAACAAGAAACCAATGTCCTTGAAAGAATGCCTAACTTCATGTTAAACATGTAAATCATTCTATCAAAGGATGTCTGTATTCTTGCTATTCTTATGAAATTATAAATTTCATAACTTTTTAGAGGAATTCAGTAGTCACCTGTATAACATTAGTATGCCAGGAAATCAAAGAGCAAATGGAAAAAAAAATCAGACTATTGCCAACAGGAAAATTATTGTGCATAACTATTCATAGTTCAAACATTTTCAAAAAACAATATTTAATATTTAAAGAAAAATGCTAGTGAAGGTACTGCAGGATTTCTCATGCATTATTTACTGATAGGAGACATGAAAACCCAGACTGTAAAAAATATGAAAATGGAATGATGTGCCTACTTCACAAAGGGTTGCAACTTTTTGTTTTGCTTTTTATAGTTTCTCAGTAGACGATGAAATAGTGAAATAAATAGAATAATTTGTCAAAATAAGCCTTCATTAGCGTTGAAATAAATGGAGTTTCCTGTATGGCTATGAGTCAGCACAGCTAAAATATGATCCTGACATTTCAACTGAGGCCAGTTTCTTGCTGGAGAAATCCAGGCTGGCATTGCAATGTGGCAAATTATGGCAATTTCTAAGGTAATTTGAAGCAATTTAATGACTTTCTCATCTCTTCTTCCAGAAACTACTAAACAGCAAATAAATATTGTGCTTCGTAGTGGGTCACTGATGAAACTGTAAATGAACCCAAGGTTCAGAGGAAATTCGAGAAGGAATAGTGTTTCTGTATTATTCACAATGATTTCAACACATTTACATTGTAGGTTTAAAAAAATAATGCTTGCTAAACTCACCTGGCAATGCAAGCGTAGGACAGAATCAAGAGCTAGAAAATATAATTGAATAAATGAATTTATGAGCAAAAACATCTCACGTGTTTAACTTATCCTTCATGTTCCACACTTACCATCCATCTTTTCTGCTTTGTTTGAAATTCTCACCTTTCTAACTCATCGCTTACGCTGTCTACATCTTCATTAATCAATCCGTTCTGGAATGTAAAATAATCAGTTTTTTCTTCCCTTTGCAAATAATGAGAATTAAATGACAGTGTGTTGAAAAAATTGTGTCATGCCCCCTCCCTTTCCCTCCCTCCCTCGGTCCTTCACTGTGTCTTTGCAATTAGGGAAAGATTCCTACATAGCATATATATATATATATATATATATATATATTGTCTAGGTAGGGTCTTGCTCTAGCCCTGATTGACCTGGAATTTACTATGGAGACTCAGGTGATCTCAAACTCATGGCGATCCTCCTATGTCTGCCTCCCAAGTGCAGGGATTAAAGGTCAATGCTGTCATGCCCCGAACAGCTCACTTTTTAATCAAATGAACCTTCTTTTCCCTCCCCTGTTTGGGTCCTACATGCTAAGACTTCCTATGAGAATGTGCTATGGTGTTTTATGAGTATAATCTTGCTTAACTAGGAATTCTCCAAGAAGGAGAATGACTTCACCCTGAAAGTTTTCTTTCTGAGAACATCTTGGTGATTTATAGTCTCATAGAATTTCAAAATTAATCTTAAATTTTGGTTCCAAAAATACCCCCAATGTATGATCTCTCCTGCCAAACATTTCTTCGTACACTAGTAGTTTGTCAGGTGTTTAATAGTCGAGTCTAAAACACAAATCTGTATATGCCTACAACTAATAAGATGACGTACCTGATTTTGATTTACTTAATTAAAAGTGAATTCTTCCCAGATTTCTTCAAATAGCTTGTAGTTTCATCCTTTCTTCTCCATTCCTTCCTTATTTTCTTCCTTCCATTTCTGCCTCCATCCCTCCTTCTTTCCTTCCCTCCTTCACACTGTCTATCCTTCTCTTCCTCCTCCTCCTACTGCTCTTCCTTCATTACTGCCTTTATCCTTTCCTTCCTTCTTCTATTCCTTTTTCTTTTTCATTATTTTTAAAGATGATGACAATAGAAATGTAGATTTGTTAGAAATTCTTATGAAACTAATATAAGAAGAGAAATGAAGGATAGTCCTTAAAACACATGTTATTTTCTCTTGAGAACCTTAGGGGAAGGACTTAAAAAGGTTGTTACACAACACATTCTCCATCTTCTGTTGAGTGAGAACTTTATTCCTGTTGACACCAACAGTATGGTCAAATTCTAAAATGAATAACATTTTTATTTTAAAACTCCAGTTTAATTAATAGTGAATATTTCATGGAAGCTTATAACACATAGGATAATCCATAGAAATCTATTTAATTATGCTAACATGTTTCTGATATCCACATTCTTTTTTGACAATTTGGACTCTTTATGTCCATAGTTTTCGACCTTGGAGTTCCCTCAGCAATTATATATACCATACTACTCAGAGAGTATTTGTTCTATTTTTTTTTATTTTACAGGAAAAAGCTATATTTTCTCTCTACAAGATAGACATACCTGAAACTATTAGTTATGTGATGGTCAAGTAAATAATATTTAGATATAGAATGGTAAATATTGCATCACTTGCACTTACATGCACACTCAGTGTGTGAGTGCACACTCATTCTACACAATATGTACACACATATGCCCTTGCATGCACACTCAGTGTATGAGTGCACACCTATTTTACACAATATGTACACACACACCCTTTCACATTTCTATCTGTCACTCCACTAAGCTTGTTGAGAATATGTCTTTCTTCTATTTATAATCTAAAATTCTCTACACATTATTTTTCTCTTCTGTTTTTAGGTGATCTAAAGTTCATTTTACTTCTCTTCCTTTAATTCTGTATTGTATTGTGAACTTTCATTGATTTTTCTCTGAGAAATTTAGATGTTCAGGTACATGGAAAAGTCCAAGCATCATATCAACAGGAAATGTGGAGCCCAGGGATGCAGGTAGGGACCCAGGTCATTACCTGAGCCATGTACTGAAGGAATATCAGATTCCTCTCCCAGGTTCTTCTATATCCTTACCATCGGACTTCTTTTCCTTTGTGACTCATTGTGAATTCATCTGTAACACCCTGTCATCTATTAGTCTCTCAGTTCTTACCATGTTCCAAAGCTAGCTGGTTGATTGAATTCCCTATTCCCAGACTGGGGATTCTTAACCTGGACCAAAAAAGAATCCTCCCATCTTGGCCTGCCCCAAGTTTTTGCTTCCTGATCTCTTTTGCTGTGGCTTTGTTTTAGTCTAATTTTATCCTCTGATAATCAAGACTTTAAATTACACCAGATTTTATAGATTCTCTTCCCTAACTATTAAGATTGACTATCCTAGATTAAGGTCTTTATATTAATCTTTAGTGACTGAGGGCATGCCTCATCTCTCTCCTGCTATCTTGGTATAGGTCAGGAATAGGGAGGAGTCATGGTGTCCTCAAGGAAGGCTGTAGGTGGTGGATGTAACAAGGATAATCTCACATTAGGCTATTGCTTAGAATAGACGACTGATACTAAAATTTGTATTAACCACTAATAACAATAGATCTAATTACTTACAATTTTCATTCACCTTAATCTCTCCATTAGTAACAGAAAAAAAAAAGATCTTGAAAATTATAAATTTCTGTGAAGTAAAGTACTTGGTGCAGATGTGACCAGGGGACATGATTAGCTGTTGCTCATTAGTGATAAATAAAAATTCAGAACACTGTGCAAACCATTCACCTGAAGTTCCTTGGTTACCTTGTCTTAAAATGAGAAAGCTGGGAGATTTGTGAGAATCATATAAAATAACACCAATAAAATTCAAGTGTCTATAGACACACAGGAAACTTTTGAGCACTATATTGTAATAAGACAGTTATATAGTCTAGTGTTCTCTGAACAAGTCCATAATGTCTCCACAAAATTTAAAAAGGATTCTCAATCCTTCTCAACTCTGAATGTGCCCCTCTGTTATAAATATCCTCCTTGGTAGTCAGTGTCTTAATGCAGAGAGGAAGGTATTAATTTTGGGTAGGCATAAATGCTTATCTTTATTCTGACATCTGATAGATCTGAGTCACTGGGAAGTTAAAGTTAGTATATCCTTTGAGAAGACAGTATTCTTTATTATTGTTTCTTTGTTCTTTTGTTTTCAGTGTGTTTGTGTGTAGTGCATATGTGTGTATGAATGGCCATGTGTGTGTGTGGGCACATGTATGTGCTTGTGTCCACATGCATGTGGAGGCCAGAATGTGTCTTCCTCAATCACTTCTAGCTTATTTATTTTATTATTATTATTATTATTATTATTATTATTATTATTATTTTGGTTATTTGAGGTAGGGTCTCGCTCTAGTCCAGGCTGACCTGGAATTCACTATATAGTCTCAGGGTGGCCTTGAACTCACGGCAATCCTCCTACCTCTGCCTCCACCCCCAGTGCTGGGATTAAAGGCTTGCGCCACCACACCCGGCCTCCAGTTTATTTTTTGAGACAAGGTCTCTCACTGAACCTGGAACTCACCTACTTGGTTATACTGTCTAGTCAGCAAGCCAAGTAATTTTAAATAAAGTTATCCAAATTTATAGATGCCAATAACTTATTCCTTCAGGTGATTCCCACTGTCTCTATTGTATATCAGTGGTCTCTGATTTCTCGAAATATCATTGACCAATTTCCCCTGGCAGCTCATGCCACACCTTCCAGTGCTACACATGCTTCCATCTGGGAGCTGATTACCATTCTAGATCTAGCAGGATCTCTTGATGTTGTTTGGTGACACTCTGTGATTTCTTCAGCCATACACAGGGTCTTACCTTAAGCTTGGGGCAGGTATTCAAGAGTTTTGACAGAAGTCTGTCACGTTTTGGGGACCTTGTGGGTCACTTTCATCAACAGATAAGTATGGGAAGCAACCAATAACTGGGACACAAACATGTAGGCCTGAGCAATTATTCTTGAGGTTAGGCTACTTCCATTCTATTCAAGGCTCTTCATACCAGGTGATGCCCACAGCTTCCTCGGGAGTTTACTGTATGAAAGCTGGGGTTTTATGGTGTTGATTCCATTTATTGTTTAGTTTACTGTATGAGTCCCCCCATCCTCACACTCCTCCACACCCAATTGTTTACATCCCTTTTTACAGTCTCTCAGATCACTGATAGATTTTCTTAATGTTCAGGCTTAATCTGGTTTGGAACCACATTTGAGAGAGAATATGCGGCATTTGGCTCTCTGCTCTTGTGTGAAGTCACTAAGAATAATCTGCTCCAAATCCACCCACTTTACTTTAAATTTCATTATGTCATTTTTCCTTTCAGCTGCAAATAACTCCATAGTGTATATGTACTACAACTTTGATATCCATTCATCCAGTGATGGACATTTGAGTTGATTCCAATTCTCTACTATTATGAATTGAGCTGCTATAAACATGATTGAGCAAATGTCCCTGTGCAGATGCGTAGTAGGGGATAGCTGGGTCCATTGGGAGCTCTGTGTCCATTCTATTCAGGAGTCTCCACACTGCTTTCCACAGTGGTTGAAGGAGTTTGCATTCCCACCAGCAGAGAATGAGGATTCTTTTTCCCTGTATCCTCGCCAGCATCTATTGTTGTTGGATTTTTTAATAATTGCCTTTCTGACTGGAGTAAGGTATCTGATGTTAAACTGGACATTCTTTCAGAGTCATCAGAATCCTGGAACGTGGATGAGTGTAATGCACATAGATCCAGCATCACTTCTCTACAAAGAAAGAGCTTACCTCCCCGTTTCCCTTTACAGAGTTTAAAGTGCTACAACTGAATGCCAGCTTTCACTCTTCCAAAACACAGCCTGGCCAGAGGGACTATTCACTTCTCCACCTACCACACATCTGCACTATTTTTTTTTTTTTTGGAAGAAAATAAAACATCCTCCTTTTGAAGTCCTGGATTCAAGTGGTTTTAAAACCAGCTTTTAAAAACTACTCTAACAAGCAGAGCGCTTCAACTAGGAATTTATGAATCATAATATATTATTTCTATTCTTTACTTTTATTTCCTTCTGTCATGATTTATGTCTTATGTACTCTTAGCTGAACAGGCACCATATAGACCTCAGACCTCTTTCCTTATGCATACTTAATGATTCCCAGCCCAAGCTCCCTGAAACCCAAGCTACAGCTCCATTACCAATTTTCCTTAAGAGACTCTGGAAGGTTTCTGCAATACCTGCAGAGTATAATGCAAACTCTTAGCCAGTCATCCAAAGTGCTATATTTTGTGACCCTGCGTGTGATGAAATTATGAAATTACTATGCTCTGCCCAAGAGGTTTTGTTAAGATAGTCACACCTTCCCCTAATTTCTTCAGCCATTGACTTTCTAATAATCCCTGAAATTCTAGTTAGTCTGGCTTGAATTCTATCTATTCTGTGAAACTCTTATCTCAATTCCTCGAATCAATTCATAACTCTTGTATCGCTCATGCAAAATCTTGCTATTTCTTGTGTTAAAGTATTTTATTTAACAAACGTAAAAATTATTTAATACATATCTTTCTATCACTAGGTTATACACTCCTTGAGTATATGCACTATAAATTGTTATCTTCTCCATCGTTTTTATTATCGCTCATATGAATTTACAGATTCCTCCACAAGCAAGCTTAATAACCATAAAAGGTGTTGAATTGAGCTGACCTGAAGAGGTTTGTATGATCTCACTCTAACGACATGTACATGCATGTTCATTCCTGCAAGCCAATAAGGTAACAACAGAGAAATTCCTGGAGAGACAGACACAGAGAATAATTTCACATACTGTCTCATAAAAAATGGGTGTCTGAATATATTTGCTTTAAGCAAGACATGATTTCCATTTTCTAAAGGAACAAAATTGAATTTATTCTACCAAAAGGATAAGACAACCCAGACATCAAAGTAATCTTAGAAAATACCTTTTGGATGAGTTAAGTATTAAAGAATGAGAAACATACAAATTAACTTTGTCTTGAAATATACCAGACTTAAAAACAAAGAAACATGTTTAACATTATATAAAGACTACAATATTGAGGAAAGATTGCTGAAAAAAGAACTAAAGTTTAATAACACTATAAAATTGAAATATAATGGAAATTATCCAAACATTCTTAATCTCTAGCATCTTCCTCCAAACAGGAACCATATCCTAAACAACAGATGTAT